>QLOI01000934.1:0-12692 GCA_003313605.1 Tuber umbilicatum
TATCTTGGTTGGTCTGCCAGCTCTGGGAGCATCATGAGTGTTGCCATCATGATTTTTGGCCTTATTTATCACTGATTGGACAGTTGCCTTGGAGAGCTTCATCAACTTGGAAATTTTATTATACCCCATATCTGTATGTTTATATAGGGTATAAATTTCACGGTTTCTGTCTTCTCTGGCACGGCGGGAGTGTGGTGGGGCCATGGTTGTACGGGGTTGTTGAGGTGATCGTGATTCTGACCGTTGCCACGGCCGGGTATGAAAACTTATTAGACACGAGTGTACAGTACTCCTCGGCTATCACCGGATATTTTCTAACATCCTCATTTTAAGGCCCATGAGTTTCTATTCATTGTGTCTAGCCAACCGCAACTAAGGGGGCTATTTCACTTGTCAACCCGCACAATTTTATGATATTTTTATTCCATTCCTGATCCAATAGATCCCTTGTTACAAAATCTCCTTCCTTCCACTTTTCTTTATGCTTTCATTTCTCACTCGTTTTGCCCCACTAGCAATAGATGGATAGATAGACAGAAATATAAATCATGTGCAAGCTATTCTTGTTGGTAGCACGCGGCCTAACCGGGGTGCTACTTTAGCGAAATGGCTGTGAAAATGAGAATCGACGCTAAATGTCGTAATTCTAAGGTGATATTGTTTCTGACAAAAATTAGGACTTGATGTACTGTACTCATTCGCACCGGGAAACTACCACCCGTTCTGTCGAAATTCCTACTCTTTCTACTCTACTCTCGTACGCACCGGGTAATCTATCTTGCACCCGCGCAGCGCTCAGATGGGACCATTAAATTAGCGTGAAGGCAACAACCTGAAAAAAACAAAGTCACTGTCGCTGCGCCGGAAGGTTTGAGATTGCGTAGAAAGTTGCTGTTATCCTGATTCACACAGAACGCCGGTGCTCTGTGATACGCTGTTTTGCTACTGCGGTCTCGAGGAGAGTTAGGAAAAATCGAACCTAGGAGTAAGCCAGATAGTCCGAATAAAATCATGGTGCCGGGGACTTGTACTTGTACGAGGCTGGCGACAAAAATCACCGGTAGCAACGACAAATCTCATGAACGAACGATCAACTATTTCAAAGCAACAACAATAACTCAACAAGAGAAGTAGTAGAAAAATTCAGAAAAACCAAGCATAGTAGAAAAGATGAATAAGAATAAACAAAGAGTATTAAAACTGTGTTTGCATCCCTTTTCGTTCCTTGACTTGCATGAGCCTTGCAGGCATACTATCTACATATTGGTTCCAAGCAGAGGCTGTAAATGATCCCACTCTTCCTGAACGGCCTTTCTCAAATCATGGATGTTTTGTGGAAAGGTACCCCGTGCCTTGATCCTTTACTTGAGGATCCGCCACATATTCTCGATGGGATTGAGGTCCGGTGAAGAAGGTGGTCGATGGTGAAGTGGAACACCAAGAGTGTTTTTAGTCTCTCTCAACATCCCACTGGTTCCGTGGATCGGGGCTTCGTCTTCGATATACTGGGCCTCCAAGAAAGCATCGTACCCAAGGATGTTCATCAAAGCTGAAGTAACAATGGGCTCAAGGACCTGATGTAGGTAATCTTGAGCAATTACGCCCTTTGGACCTGTACCTTGGAGGAAGATAAGAGGAGACTTCCAATTGTAACTAATAGCCCCCCATATCATAAAGGATGCTTGTCCACTATGGAAACTGTGCTGCATGCAATGGTCGTGGTAGCGCTCGGTAGGAAGTCGAGTTATCCAAACACTCCCCCTCCGCAATGTGTCGAAAATGCACTCATCTGAAAACATATGCTTTCGCCACCACTCAATTGGCTCATCCATATGTTCATCGGCGTAGGCTCTACGCTTCTGCTGATTCTTCCAATTGATAAAAGGCTTTTTGCAAGCCTTGCAGCGAGAGTAGCCCTCTCTTTGCAAAGCTCGCTTAATCGTTGTCGCGTAGGCACTTAATCCTACCTCCTGTCCTAACCTGCGCCAGCAGAGTCGTCGCCCCTCCCAGCTGGTTTGGAGACGAAAGATTTGGCGTCAGATATCGTGCTCAGAAAGGCACCAGGGGTGCCCTGGGCGCTGGTGTTGGCGGCGGGGCTGCATTGACTTCTTTCAATCGCTTATAGTTTGTTGAGGAACTTCAGTCTCTCGAGAAATTTCAGACTGACACAATCCAGTGTCCAGTAATGTGAGGACTCTGGTTCGCATAGGGGTATGCCATTCACCCCAAGGATCGTTTCGTGGTGGGGTAGTTGTCATTTTTGCCGGAGGTGGAGTGACGTTCTTGTGGTTGCGTTGTGAGAAATCTACTGGTGATTTTTGTCACCAGCCTCGTACGGTACTAGTAAGATCTTGGTGCCAATATTCGCTGACCCCCCCAACATTTTACACCAAAAGTGGCTGATTTCACGCAGTCACAGGTTATCCAAGAATAATAAAGAACTGATGAAATTTATGCCATAATGTAAGAAATTACCTAGACTTTGTGGGTAAAAATTATCAGAATTTTCTCCCAGCACAATAATGGCTGGGAGCCTAGGGCCTAGATTGAACATGGCTGCAATGTGCCTTTTGTATGGGAACCTCATACAAAATTGGAGGTATTTTTCAACCACTGCCATGCTTCGGGGAATTGTGACATGGACATCTATTAACACAGCTTGATACCTATGGGCAGTAATATCTAGATGTCTCTAAAGATGCTAGAGAATTTTTCCATTTTCTTGTAGGGCAGCGGGGCTGTGGTTTTGCAAAGCGAAAACACCCAGTTTTGGTGTAAAACGTGGGGGGTCAGCGAATCTCGGCACCAAGCTCGTACTCGCGCGGTACAAAAAGTTTCGGGAATTGAGGAAAATAGCTTGGCATCTTGGCACAAGCAAATAAAAAAATCAAACAATAACTAAAATGGCCCGAGAATGGAGTCGGAAAATAGGAAACAAAATTAAAAGTATTATAAGTTACTAGGGATGTCAGTTTTTTGGTTCGAACTGCTTCGAAATATAATAATATGAAACAAAAGGCTGGGGTGGGGTGGTTCAGCGAGATGTTGCGATTTGTACAGTACTTTACAGGCGAATCAGCTCAGTGTGTTTGACAAGACCAATCCTCGAGAGTTTGTGTTATCACTTTCCAGATCCAGTGGTTAGGCAACTGGAGGTTGAGCGCAAGGCTCTACAATCAACCCCGCTCTTCTCCCATTTCAAGTAATCGTCTTAACGGACTCCAAGCTAATCCACACCTTCCCCTCCACGATATTCAAAGCCACGAAGACGAAAAATGTCACAAACTTTCAGTAACAACACTAACTCTTTCAACATCATTAACTGCACTGCCCCCAATGATGAGTCACAAATATTGGCGTGGCTGTCTCCATTGGAACCATGGGTACGGCATCGGGATATTGCAGCCCAGAGGATGGACAGCATAGGAGGCTGGCTGCTGGAAACTAGCCAATTCAGACGCTGGTATAATGGCAGTAAGGAGGATAAATCTAATCGCCCGACGTTATTCTGCCACGGCAATCCGGGAGCGGGAAAGAGCTTTATCACGTAAGAGGGATGCATCTTCGCGGAAAATCGGGGGGCTGTATTGCTAACCAGCCACGAGCACAGCTCTCTAGTTGTGGATAAGTTATGCGACCAGGCTGTGAAAGAAGGTACTGCAGTTACCTGCTTTTACTTCGACTTTGCGTCCCGGAATGAGCAGTCGCCGATAAATATGCTTGGTTCCCTTCTGCGACAGCTTGTTAGCGGGTTGGGGGGAATTCCAGAAGTAGTAGTCCAGAGTTTCCAAGACCAGCAAAAGGCCATTGGGGGTAGAGGACTGCAGGTTTCGGGAATATTGGGGATGTTCCAGGCCATTGCAGCCACGAAGCGCACTTTTATTTGTGTTGACGCTATTGACGAATGTGCGCTAGCGTATCGAATGGTGATTCTTGAAACCCTACGACAGATTCTGCAGGGGTCCCCGAATACTCGCATATTCATCAGTGGAAGGCCGCACGTCCGGAATGAGGTTGAGAGAAAATTCTGTGGAGCAGCAGATTTTCTATTAATACAGCCTACAGCGGATGGTGTCGCTGGATATCTCCGCGAGAAAATAAGGAATGACGCCGCACCGGAGATAATGAGTAGCACGTTGGAGGAAAATATCATGAAGAGCATTGCCGAAATAAGCTCGGAAACGTATGTTAGAACTGGGGCGAGCACGGAAAGCTACCTCAGGTTGATAGCTGACAGATCCGAACCCAGATTTTTACTAGCTTCTCTCCATGTCGATGCAGTTCTGCGAGAGACCACGATCGCTCGACGTAGAAAAACGCTCCAGTCACTGAAAGATGGGGCAAAGTTAGGGGATGCATATAGTGCGACGTTGGAGCGGATAAAGGCTCAGGATGGAGAAAGGCTAAGACTTGCGATTGCCACTCTCACCTGGATCTGTCATGCGGAACGGCCTCTGCAGGTGGATGAGCTGTGCCACGCGCTCGCAGTGGAGATAGGAGCGGCGGATTTCGATCACGAAAATGTTCCCTCGATAGGTACATTACTAGGGTGCTGCCAAGGTTTGATCACAGTCGATAAGGAAGCTTCGACCGTGCGGTTAATCCACTTCACTGTCCAGGAATATCTCTGTGCTCATCCAGACCTCTTCATTAAACCTCACTCGATTATTGCAGAAGCTTGCTTGACCTATCTAAACTCACAACAAGTCAAGAACATCTCACCCTATCTTCTCTCGGACCACCAAACCATGCCATTCCTCAAATATTCTTCTAGATATTGGGGAACACATGCCAACAAGGAACTCACAGACCATGCGAGGATGATGGCGTTGGAGCTCTTAAACCACTATGAAGACCATGCATCCGCTGTACCGCTTTTGGAGCAAGTACTGCCTCCTCACCTTATCGGATTCATCGATAATTTCCCTCACTTCTCTGGACTACACTGCGCGTCTTTCTTCGGGAGTGTTGAACTTGTGACTGCTTCGATAAATGAGCAAAGTTGCAATATCAACCAACGAGATTGCGTTGGCCGTACACCGCTCTCATGGGCGGTGAGGAATGGACATAGAGGAGTGGTTAAGATACTACTTGAGCTGGAAAACGTCGACCCCAATCACCCAGATAAGAATGGTCGAACACCACTCGGGATTGCTGCTTATGAGGGATACGAAGGAGTTGTAAAGCTCCTCCTGGGGCGTGAAGATGTCGACCCCAACAAGCCAGATAACCAAGGCAGTACACCGCTCTTGTGTGCTTCTCATAAAGGGCATGAGGGAGTTGCGAAACTCCTCTTGGAGTGTGAAGATATTGACCCCAACATGCCAAATAACCAAGGCGGTACACCACTCTTGTGTGCCTCTCATAACGGACATGAGGGAGTTGTGAAGCTCCTTCTGGGGTGTGAAGATATCGACCCCAACAAGCTAGATAACCAAGACGGTACACCACTCTTGTGGGCCTCTCATAGCGGACATGAAGGAGTTGTGAAACTCCTCCTGGGGTGTGAAGATGTCGACCCCAACAAGTCAGATAACCAAGACATTACACCACTCTTGTGGGCCTCTCATAACGGACATGAAGGAGTTGTGAAGCTACTGCTGGACCGGGAAGATGTCGACCCCAATCGCCGAGGCTCTAATCACCGAACGCCACTCTGCGCCGCTGCTCTGAAGGGACATGAAGGAATGGTCAGGCTTCTGCTTGGGCGGAAAGATATTGATCTCAATCGCTCAGACAATGATGGCTGGACACCACTAGCGTGCGCTGCTGTCAGGGGACATGAAGGAGTAATCAAGTTACTGCTGGCGCGTGAAAACGTTGACCCCAATCGCCGAGATAACTATGGTCAAACACCACTATTCTATGCCGCTAGGGAGAGGCATGAAGAAGTAGTAAAACTACTACAAGCCCGGAACTCTATCAAAAGCGGAGATGCGCAGCCTCCCTGCCGGCCGCGAGCGGATTAACATGAACTGGAGGCCCAGGATGCTCAACTGATTACATCCAAATCGCCTATATCTCCTCCTTTTCCAGTGCCAGCCTTGCTCGACTGCTGCGCGCCCGCTATAAGCTCCCTTTTCTTCTTACCTTTCTCTGCCCTTTACGCCAGCCCCGTGTATGAGCTTAAAACCCTCCCCCCCGGCTGTTATTAGCGGAAACCCCACATGTAAGGAGACCCGCACCCCCCCGAGATCCCAGGGTACTTGCACGCATTTATCTATCAAGGTTCAAGGGTTTTTATTTATCATATTTAGCGCACAGCAGCTGGGGATCATTAAACTTTCATTTGTCCACCTTCACCATTTTACATCACCCAGATTTCTCATTGAATAGATACTTTGTTACGAAATCTTCTTTCTACCTTTCTTTTATGTACCAATTTCCTCCTTGTTTTTCCCCACTATAAATAGGTAGGTGCGTAGATGGCCGGGTGTATAAATTACATATACGCTATTCTCTCGGATAGTACAGTACACGACCTGGCGAAAGCGCTCTTAAAGCGACTGCGAAAATGAGAATCAACACCTAATTCAATGTGTTGATTCTGCAGTGATATTTTTTGCGGTAAAAATAAGCGCGTGACCTGCTCACCCACCCCCGCAAACTACAACTCATTCTGTTAAACCCCTTCCGAATTCCTAGTCCTCCCACTCTGCCCACCAGGTCAGCTATCTTGCACCCATGCAGCACTCAAGCGGGGTCACCAAATTAGCGCAAGGGCACTCGAAACGGGCGTTTAATTATATGCCAGCTCCTCGAATCCACCACTGCCATTCCAATAGAAAGTTTGGTTTCATAGAAAGTTGCTATTATCCAGCCTTGCATCGTCCGCCGGTGATCTATGAGGCGCTAATTGCCTACCGTAGTCTCGGGAAAGCTGGGAGAAAATAAACCTATCAGCCACTTAGTGTCTTTAGATATAGTCCCTGGTAGGCAGAAGTAGGGGAAGTCATAATTCCTCCCTAGCGGTCGTGCGTTCTCAGCAGCCGTGGCCAGAACGACTCCCGTGATGCGACTATCCCGCCATGTTGAAACGGCCGTAAGTAACGGAAAATGCAGCGTGCCGTAAATCGTTAGTCCGGAAGCGATATCTCAAGCTAGTGCCGGATGCCCTTCTTATCCGCCAACTTCCTCACAGGCTCGAATCGCTTTCAAATCACTACCCGCTTCCGTATTGCCAGTACCGCCAGCTTTGCCCTACTACTCGAGCAGTTCTAATACTGTTCACGATAACACGCCGTATTGTCTCATGTTACTATGTCAGAAGCCATGGACAGGGAAGAGTATAACCCCCCGGACCTCGATTTCCCGTTGACGCCACTCCAATTGGCTAACCCGGTGAGAAATAAGGAACCCGACCCGGCTTGATCCCCGGGTCTACTAGGTTTACCCAAGGGGGAAGGGTAAGGAAATTGGGAAGGTAAGCAGGAAGAGTGTCGAGTAGTGATAGAAACAAACTCTATTAGCTATACTACCGATCAGCCTCCCCACAATGAGAAGGGGATATTGTAGACAGTATAGAATACTAGTTTAGCTTGCCTACGATACGACGGGGCGTGGTTCTGGCGAGCGCACGATACGTCTTACCGGTTTCCGGTGGGATTTTTCCCAACTAGAGATGTCGATAAGATAAGAAAAAGCTATTGCGGAAAATTGAGAACGAAGTTGAGCACTTGTGTGTGTGGACTTGGGTGGGAAAATGAACCCGAGCTTTTTCTTGAACCAATCTTACCAAGGCCTCTATCGCAAGTATTGCTTCCATATGATGGAAAAGCACGGAATTGTCTGGCTGCTTCCAGAAGGCTTGGGACAAGGGTCATAACGACGTATTTAGATGCTACTGATGGTTGAAGCGGAGAGTCTGAAGCGCATCTATATATACGAGGGATCGAGTAAGAAGTCCCCTCCTTCGACCTACCAAGACTATTCTACACATCTCCCCTATTACTTCACCTTTTGATCTCCAGATCCTCCCGCAAGACCTCCAACAGCTCCACGAGATTTATAACGAGTGATACCCTATGAGTGCGGTATCCGTGAAGGTCTTTCGTGTAGTGTCTGGAATAAAATGCTGTGATTTACACACCTTTCATCACCTTTTCCGCCCTGCCAAACATTATTCTCCGGTCCAGTGGGTTAGGTTGGTTTTCCCGGGACTGTCATAGTTATTCTTCCAGATAACACTGGCTTGGAAGGCCGGTCAAGTTCCTTGGGTAACTCGCGCTTAAGGCGACAGGACCAACAAGAACACGGATTAACCAGACGAAAGTTGGAAGACTTACCTTATGAGCGGGGGGAAGGGCGCTGTAGCTTGGATTTCTGGATAAATGGTCACTTGGGTTTGGGTGACTTATGGGATGCCTACAGGAAGGGACCGAGGGGTAAGAAGGAGGAGAGTGCTAGCAGGACATGTGAGATTTGGGAAGCAGTAGGGGCCTAGATATAGGTCGCTCGCTCTATCATGAGATGATCGACGGGTTTGGATATTTGTTGAGTTCGTTGTTTAATACGTTTTGAACCACTGGGTCCCAACCCGACAAGGAGCCCGTGTTGGCGGAGAGGAGTCTGTAGGGGCACTTGTGGGGAATGGAAGTGTGGTTCGGATCCCTGGGTGAAGGGTCGGTTGGGTCCTGGTGAATCAAACGCCTATTCGAGAACAATACTCGTGTTGGGGCGGCGAGCGGGAGAAGCGAGCACCGCAAGAAAATGCTGAGATCTAGTCGGGAGCTTGGGTAGATCGCTCGCCATATCGCTAAGAATGTCACGTGTGCTTAAGTTAACCGATTAGATACACCAATCGGGTTTAAGTTTGTTCCGGATGGATGGGACCGTTCCATTTCGGGAGTTGGGTATCGTGGTATCTCACATCAGAGATGAGGTTCTCAACCATGGGTTTCTGCCTAGTATTTGGGTTGAGCTTGGTGTACCACTGAGAGCTGTTCCTACAATACCTGCGGTACACAAAGCTATAAAAACATGATGGTAGTTATCAGCGTCATCACGGAACGAGTGCTCCCGGTAGGATAAAAAGAATTTGTCGAGTCAGAGTGACAATGGTGAGAAATACAAATATTCGTGATTAAGTACTATCGTATGTGCCATGTATGTACTTAGTAGGAATGCAGTATATATGGAAGATAGAAAGAAAAAAACAAGAGCAGAGAGATAACGAATTTGTGGAACAGGCTCGAGAGCACCCGCTTCCCCTCCAACAAAAAGACCCACAAAGAATGGGAGGGGGAATATAAGACTAATAGCGACAAATCGCTTCATCAATTTCCAAGTCACAGACTCACAGTATCTCATCTCATCTCTCCCATCAACAGCCTCTGCAACCCTCTCTCTAGCGCCACCGCCCATAATACACTGCGCCTCCCCGTGCGGCATTTCCTACGCGAGCCAATCACACGAGCCTGGAAAGCCCAACTCCCGCAATCCATCTACTCTGCCCTCCCCGAGCGAGAGCCGTTCCTGCGTGTACCTTCATAGCCGCCCATTCTAGCTTCCTCCGTCCCCTCACTACAATCGAGCGTAGCAGCGTGGCGCGAGGCAGCGGTATATGTAGTCTTCCTCTCTAGAATGCCTTTGTAGCCCCCCGCGGGCCGAGGGTCTTATATTTCGTGTGGGTGCAGAGCTGACAGTTCTCCTCGCTGCAGTCCTGCACGAAGCGGGCGGTCTCCGAGTACGGCTGGACATAGGTATAGAGGGGAGGGGGGATTGGCTGGTTGGCGTGCTGGAGACAGTGTGTAGGACGTTGTGCGAGCGCGGAAATCGGTTCCTGGGAACAAGCGGGGGTTCTTAAAGTGGGGCCCCGCCCTGCGTGGCGAGGAGGGTGCTGCGGTTATAGTAGCACATCTAACTTGATACTGCGACGATGCACAGAGCAGGGCCAGGGGAAAGGGATGAGGGGGGGACTGCGGACCTGACGGAGCGGGGGTGATCGGGCATTTGGAGAGGATGAAGAGGAGAATGTTTATTTCGGGGTAGAGACTGTATTTGCTTAGGAATGCACTGGCAGGGTCTAGTGCTAATTTACCGGTGGAGTGGGTTAGCGGGGAAAGAGCAGGGCGAGAGGGCTGGGTCGGTGCGGATGGAATTGGTGAGGCGGACTGCTGAAAGCGCTGCGGATGGGAGGGTCAGAAATTCAAGAGCGGCTCCAATGGTGGTCTCCCTCGAACTCCTTGCGGCAGAGTGAGGAGGGAAGTGGTGAGAAAATCGATAAAGCCGCTGTTAGTTAATCCTGTAGTTAGAATTGCGGCTGCGGTTGCGGTGGTTGTCGTTATTAGTGATGTATTGTACTAGGTACCGTACCGTACTGTACTGTACTACTGTACTTGCGTTGAGTTGAGCATTTCAAGTATCCGAATGCCTCGGCGCCAAGATTCGATGGAGTCCATGTCTAACGGCCTGTTTAGCAACGATAGACGACCGTTCCGTTCGGCTCCGTTCTCCCATACTAAATGGCCATTCATTCAGTTTCAAAACGGTCGCTGTGTATGGGGGAACGGAACGGAACGGTCGCCGCCAAATAAGCCCTAAACCATGACGTCTTGGCACCTAGGTATCGGGATATTTTTTGGATGCACAAGTACAGTACAGTACTGTACTCGTACTCGAGTAGACTACGGTAACGTTACTCGAGTAGTGACGACTGAACGCACTAGTCCGATATCTTCGCAACTAACTTCTCGCACTCTTGCTCTGTCCCAGGGCTCTGGGCTTGCTTGCTTAAAGGAGCACTCGACAAATGACACTGGGCCTGCAATAGCTCTGTAACCTAAACATTACTAAGGAGAGTACTACAATGAGCTTTCCCTATAATACTAGACATTGGCTTGATGCCTGCTCAAACTGCAAGTTTGAGATATCTATCCTGGGGTAGTGGATAATTATTGTTGAACAGTAATTTATGGCTTAGTATGCGTACCGTACACTGGAAATGGATTTGAATGGTGCTTGTACCACCGGCATCAACTTTTTCAAATTTCGCTACCTCGGAATAAACAAAAGGCATAGAGTAGTACCAATATATATGGTTCCATGTGAAGTTGCTGGTCACAATTGTAAGCGCATGTTCCCTGGACGTTTGTCACGAAATTCCGGATCACGTGATTGAACTGAGAGATCAGGTTCGGCACGGGTGTAATCAACCCCGCTTCCCCCTCCCTATTTTCCTGAGGTTAACGGGCCCAATTTATCAACACCTTCCTCTCAACGTTCTAAGCGGCCAAAAACGAAAAAATGTCACAAGCTTTCAGTAATAACAATAACTCGTTCAATACCATCAACTACACTACTCCTGATGATGAGTCTAAGGTGCTGGCGTGGTTGTCTCCATTAGAGCCGTGGGTACGGCATCGAGACATCGGAGCTCAGCGGTTGGACAGTGTAGGGGCCTGGCTTCTGGAAACTGGGGAGTTCAGACGCTGGCATAATGGCGGTAGGAAAGATGAGGCTAAGGAAGCGACCTTATTTTGCGAGGGCAATCCAGGGGTGGGAAAGAGCTACATCATGTGAGAAAGAGAATCTTTGTGGGGAATTTGATAAGGTGTTGCTGACAGGCTACGATGACAGTTCCTTAGTCATAGATAAGCTATGCGATGAGGCCGTGGGAAATGATACTGCCGTTACTTGCTTTTACTTCGACTTTGCTGCCCGGAATGAGCAGTCATCAATAAACATGCTCGGATCCCTTCTGAGACAGCTTGTTAGCGGGTTGGGGGAAATTCCGGAAGTGGTGCTCCAGGGCTTTCGAAACCAGAGAAAGGTCATTGGAGGTAGAGGGCTACAAGTTTCTGGGATTTTGAAGATGTTCCAGACCATTACGGCTACAAAGCGCACGTTTATATGTGTTGATGCTATTGACGAATGTGCACCAGAACATCGAATAGAGGTTCTTGAATCACTGGGGCAGATTTTGCAGGGGTCGCCAGATACTCGCATACTCATGACCGGAAGACCGCATGTCCGGAGTGAGGTTGAGAGGAGGTTGGATGGGGCACCAGCTTATATATTAATACAGCCTACGGAGGATGGTTTCGTTCGATATCTCCATGAAAAACTCAGGAATGATACTGCACCGGATACAATGAGCACCACGTTAGAGGCTGCTATTATGAAGAGCATTCCCGAAATAAGCTCGGAAACGTGAGTAAGAAAATTTGTAAGGGTTGAGCTACCTCAGGTTAATGGCTAACACATTTGAATCTAGATTCCTACTGGCTTCTCTCCATATTGATGCAGTGCTACAAGAAACCACTATCGCTCGCCGAGGAAAACGGCTCCAGTCCTTAAAAGACGGGGCAGGGTTAGGGGACGCATATGGTGCGACGCTGGAGCGGATAAAGGCTCAGGGCGGGGAAAAGGCAAGGCTTGCAGTGGCTACTCTCACGTGGATTTGTTATGCGGAACGGCCTTTGGAGGTGGATGAGTTGTGCCATGCGTTAGGAGTGGAGATAGGCGCAGCAGATTTTGATCCCGATAATATTCCTTCAATCGGCGCAGTGCTAGGCTACTGCCAAGGTCTAATCACCGTCGATAAGGAAGCTTCGACCGTGCGGTTAATCCATCTTACTGTCCAAGAGTATCTTTGTGCCCAACCGGATCTCTTCAGGAAACCCCACTCGACAATTGCAGAAGCTTGCTTGACCTATCTAAACTCACAACAAGTCAAGAACCTCTCACCCCAT
>QLOI01000935.1:0-18551 GCA_003313605.1 Tuber umbilicatum
CATTAGGATATCATCGGCGCATCCCACGGAAGAAATTCGCAATTCGACCAGCTAATCGCCCAAATTTGAGTTGCTTGGTGTCAAGAGAGATTGAACTGGACCTTTGACGATTGGCTACGGGTTTTGTGGACTGATGAGTCTTCCTTTTCTACCTCTGGCTTTGGTGCTCGGCCCTGGGTAACGCGGAAGGCCTCTGAAGAGTACCACGAAGATTGTATTGACCATACATTCGAATCGGGACGTCAAACGAAAATGATTTGGGGGGCTTTTTGTGGCAGACTAAAATCCAATCTTTGCTTTATCCCGGGAAAAGCAAAGATGGATTCAGCACTCTATGTCAAGACGGTTATGGAGCCACATTTGGTTCCATTTTGGCAAGAGTGCTGTGAGGAATATGGCTGGGTTGGGGTAGTTGAGGATGGCGCTCCAGGCCATAAAGGCTATTCTAATCAGTACCGACGACTTCAAGAGATGGAGCAAATCAAGTGGCCAGCACAGTCGTCTGATTTGAATCTTATTGAAGCGCTTTGGATGGATATGGAGGCGGAACTGGGCCAAACTTGGGGGAGAATCGGCGATATTCCTACCTTGGAAACGGTATTGAATACAGCATGGCATGCAATTCCTGTAGAACGATTAGAGAGCTTGATTCATAGTATGCCACAACGATTACAGGCGGTCATTGATGCAGAGGGAGGACCTACACCCTATTAGTTTGTAAATATAATAGAAGTTATGAAAGCGCGCCTGACTTTTGCAGCTCACATATTTTTATCATCAGATATCACTCGACTTTCCTTATTTGTTTTAGTTCCTATCTATGTACCACGCTTATTTAGGAAGTGCCCCCGACTTATGCCTACCCCCGAGTACTGTACTGTACTGTACTGTACTCGCGCTTGCATAGCTGTAGTTATCGTGGATTTTGTTGGTATGGTCCAAGGCCAGGTGTAGGATTCGCGGGTTCGGGTCGCAGCTCGAGTGCGCGAGCGTGAAACATTCGAATCACTCGCAAGTATGATCCAATATTGCTCCAGAGTCCATGCCCACCACCAGTGAGTGCAAATACCCGAAAAGGTACTGCACCTGTACTCCAAAAAAGGATGGAAGGAAGGGGGGGGGGGGAACGCCCCCCCTCTGCCTCCCGGAATCGGACTCCGTGACATAATTATCAGAAACGGAGACAATTTTTTCAATACCAGTGACTCTCAGATCAATGCGATCAAACTTTCAGCCTTTATGTTGCACCCCAATACAGCAATGAGTGATAGCCGCAATCACACTTTCGGGATTACTCACTTAAACCCCACAAAAATAATCAATGGAAAACTAGAAACGCTACTAGATTTTATGATTCTCTTTAATGTTTGATAGCAATTATATGGGTAAATGGCGTTGCTTAAAATTTGCCGGTCGGTCTCTTTTAGGGAGATGCCTGGACAGGTATCCATCCAAGATGTGTTGAGCATGCTCACTACCCTGTTTGGTGCAACAAGAAATCAAATCACATCCCCGCCTAATATGTCTAAGACTCTCTCTCTCAAAAAATACCCAATAAATATGCTTTGTTATATGGCATAGAAGCTGAAGTACCGTTTTCCACAGTGTGAGTGAAACCTTACATTTTGCTGGTATAAAAAAACATTGATGATACCCTTACAGGGAGGGCCCGGGATTGGCTTGTACAGTACAGTACTGTACAGTACGTGGGGGGTTTTCCTTTGAATTTATAGCACAGCATCGCCATATTAACAGCTCGAAGAGGCTACCGTAGATTGCTCGGAAGGCTACGGGCCCATCATACTTCCACGGTACTTCAGGGTGTTTCAACTTTAGATATCTTAAGTTATGGTGTTTGAATCCCTTACGCTCTTGCCTAGGTTACTTCTAGTTGTCAGGTACGCCTTCGCTCTTTTATATCCATCGGGATCGGTTATGGCACCGCGTGGCCGCTTGAGGGTACTCGTACGAACCCAAATACAGGTATTATGTTCTTGAGGGGATGTCATTCCGCAGAGCAGGGAATTCAGTAAAAGCCTTCTCCCAATTCGCCAACTCATCGAGGCCCAGTCTAAGCCAAATATTATGTCTATTCCCACTTGCACCTCCATCAGTCTAGCCAGTGAGGGAACACAAGCGTCGATCACCCTAAAAAGCTCCCCCAAGATCTGACGATCTGGAGCAGGGAAAGAAAATAAAAAAAATAAAAAAACTCATCGCCGGCAGTTGCACCCGCAGACATGCCAGATTTGCTGGAGTACAATGCTGCCCCATCGGGGGACCGCGACACACCAAGAATCCACAACACACACCAATTGATCTTGACTACATGACCGGGACAGTCTTCACATGGAATGCATCTCTGCAGAGAATCGACACTCCTCTTCCACACCGCTCCTCCACATTGAAGCCTATTGGCGATCGCCGACTAAAAAAGTGTTGCGGAGAGTCCCGGCGGGAGGCTGCCTGACTGGAGAGCCTAGTCGGTGCCTGTGCCGCTTCCGCATGCTCTACCGTAATACTACCCTCGCAAACACTATGCTCAGTCCAGGGTACCCCCAGCATGCCTCGGGGGCTTTGCTTTCATGAACAACGGGCGCAGGTTGGGTTTGGCCTTCTAGCGTCTGTAGTACTTGTAATAGCACTACTCTACCGGTAGTGTCATTTGCACGAGTAGAATAAGATAATCCCCTGAAGCAGGGGTCGTTCAATCATCCTAGCCAGGCGCGTTACCCGCAGTTCTGGAACGGTTCTCCCAGAATCACAACCAGCGCCCCTAAAAATGACGCTAGCAACTGGCATTGTGCTCGAGTACCGGTGGTACATTAGTAGCGGAATGAAAAATTAGGTTTCAGTACCGGTACTCGAGTACTCATATAAGACGTGTCTTGACAAATTTGTAACCGGTTTGTGGTTCTTGATCCTGTTAAATGGGAATTTATACCAATATCTGGGCGCTAAGTTTTCACGCTTCGATAGGGTAACTTGAGCTGCGCGACCACGGGTCTTGCACGACGAGCGGTTTTGCACGATGCATGCCAGTAGGTGGCATTCAGGTATTATTTCTGGCGCTTAGGAACTGTACCTTGTGACCCCCGTCGCCGGGAGATTGTGTATCCATGATATGGCTAGTTCAGGGCTATTGCCACAACACAGCCACAACTCTCGTGTCCGGTTCACGTCATCTCTCATTGAGTATATGAGCACGTGAGAAACGAGAAGGAGGACAATGGTGTCCCTCCCCGGACGATACAATACAAAGTTGATGGGCGTTGGGTGAATTGCATTATACAGAGCAGTATGGCAATCACACAAACTTATTGAAGGTGAACGGCTTGAAACGTTCCTTAATTCTCCAATCCACCTTGCCCCGGGGCACAATCGCTAAATTCTGAGCCCTCGTACTGTAATACTGCATAGTACATTCGTTCTCTTCCGTGCTTCAACGACCGTTACATCATTCCTGCCCAACACCTCTTAGCCTCGGATCCATCAGTTCCTCGGTATCTCAGGCGGTCCGTTTAAGTCCCGCTTTAGAGAGGGCCCCCCGGGCCTAGTATTACACCGTCAGACCAGACATCACACCCAGGGGTAGCACCACCTACCTACGCAGGGCGTTATCTGCCGGGTGGGTCCCTGCGCCATCGCCTCAACCTCTCTGCCTGCAATCTCCCCCATAATGCGTTCAGATTGGCTTTCCGCGGTTTCTCGGCCGCGCTGGTTCGGATCTGCTTCTGGTATGTCCGAATACGACCACGGATGACCTTCGACGTACAGTTGCCACTAGCTATAATGAACCTAGATATAGTGAATTCCTGGCTATAATGAACGGCAAAAGCAGGAGATTTTGGATCCCACCGGATCCCATTTGCAATAGTGAAAAAAAAGCCTTATAGTGTACTGGACAGAGAGTAGGGAATGAACAGGCGTAGAAAAAAGGGGTTGCATACAAATTATTTTAGCTATAAGGAATGAAAAGAGAAGTCAGAAAAAAATCACGTTCTTGATCCAGACAGAAAAAGAAAAAAGAGAAAAGAACATGCCCGGAAAATCCTCCTCAATATCTACCTTATACAGCTTGAGGGGATTAATTAAAGGCAAGCGTTATATATTTTAGAAATGGTAATTGTGGCTCAAGTCTGGTACGATAGGAGAAAAGCAAAGAAGTTGAGAAGGGGGTGATGGAGTTGGAGTTGAGGAAGCTGCTGGAGTCGGAGTTGAGGATGCTGCGCAGGGTTCACGCACCGGAACCAAGGAAAATACAGGAAGTTTAGATATGGAAACTGGAGTAGGCCCGAGTTGAAAGGCTCCAGCTTCCCACACGGGAGAATAATCTTGACTTGGGATAGAGGCTGTTTCCTTTTCTTTTGTTGATCCAATTTGAAGCCAATTCGCAAGTGTAACTTGTTTCTTCTCAGACTCTTCGTAGTAGTGAAAGCCTTTGTAACAGTCAGCCATGTTACACTCATATTTCTTTCTTCTTTGAATACTATGTTTTTGTTTAATCCTTTACTATGTTTTTCTATTAGTAAAAATATACTATGAAAGGATAATACTATGCAGTATTACCTAGATAGGCAGGCTTGGCAGATTAGGGGAGGGAGTCTACAAGTGTATATAAGGAAGGGGAAAGTTCCTTCCTTCTTCTTTTTTTTCTTTTCTCTTCATGCAACCTGGTATCTACTTCTTAAAACCATGAATACAAACATTTTCTCTCTTTCTTGAACCTCCTGGAACATCTCAGAACTTCTTGAACATCAGAAACTACAACATACCTGAACCTTACGACTCCCGAACTTTGACATACCAGAACCTTGGCATTTCCAGAACTACTACATTCCCGAACTCTGTCACTTCAGCACCTCGAACACCTGAACCCGTATAACACCTGATCTCTGAATACTAGAGTGTACCTTGGATCTTTTCAAAAATCCCAACTACTTCCGTTACAGCCCTGTTGTATTTTCTGAAGCTGTTGAACTGCTACAGGTATGAGAAGAGATTGGCCGGTAGTTTGTAGAATCTTAACAGGATGTAAAGTTTCATTATCTTTCCAGCTCGTTTGCTTGTCGACAGGTATCGATATCGTAATTAGGAGTATCGTTCGTACGTTACTACTTGCATTACTGACTCCCTAGTCAATATGCGTAACGCCAATATCCTTATAGTTGTATTAAAGTAATAGAAGAGTAAAGAGGTAACCAAATCATATTGTAGCTGGGTTACTTAGAAGACTGCGTGAAGAACTAACTACATGTCTGTCTCGTCTTCCTTATATAGTTCTTCCCGCTCACCTATGAGTCACAACTGTGACTCATACACAGGCGTAACATCTTATGACTCAACTGAGTCATTGCGCAATAACAATATAACTATGAGTCGCAAGTGCGACTCATATGAAAACATAACATCACATGACTCTAAATGAGTCATTTGTATAACTATAACATATGACTCATAACCGTGAGTCATATAAAACATCATGCATGCAAAACCAATAACATAAATCAATATAAAAACCCATATAATAAATGAAACCCTATGACTCGTATATGAGTCATAGTGCGAAATAGCTAAGTCAGTCTAGAATCGTGACACAGGATAGCATTCTAAGAGATTGGTGATTTGACTGAGATAGGTGTTGGCTAAGACAACTGAGATAGGTTCGGATGATGTAATTTCAATGGTATCTGAGTTCAAGCAAGAGCTGGTGTTTGAAGTAATATATTTCTCTGTGTTTAAGTAGTCTGCTATATCTGTTAGTGAAATGTCTTCCGGTCGGGTATCCTTATCTCCTGCTTCTTCATCATAATCCAAGAAAAGATCCGCAAGTGTGTTGACCTGCTCGGAGTTACAGCTTGTATCAATTGAAAGGGGAATTGAAACTTGAGTAGCAGTCCAGATATGGCCTAGGTACTTATCATAGGAGGAGTGTAAATCGCGATCCAATGATTCTATTAAACCAACTTTCTGCCAATATTGAAATATTATACTAGAAGGCAACTCATCCCATGCCTCTGCTATCATATAAATAACCTGTAGGATATCAAGGTTTGGTGCTGCAGTACCATGCTTTTTAAAGTGATCGACCATGTGCTGAATAAAACTTGAATGATACCGATAGCCAGCCTTAAGTGACTGAATACTTCCATCATCAAGAGCATGCAACCAAGTAGTTGTATTAGGTGGAAGATAAATCAACTTGATATGATCAAGTAGTGGTAGAAGAGGTTCTGTATAGTCTTTTAGAGGATTTTCAGGAGGGGGGTGGGTTGGTGCATTATCTGTAATCAAAGCAATTCGTCGACCCTGAACTCTCATACTGTCATTTGAATTTCCTAAGTACACATATCAAAGACCAGAAAGCATCCAAGCTTTACTATTGTATCGATAGGTGAGAGAAAGGTTTTCTGAGTTGATTTTGGCTTTTCAAAGTGTAATCAAATTTTTTGATTTACTGATTAGCATGGCCCAATGCTTATCTGACCCATTTGCATTCATAGTTACAAAGATGGTAATACAGATTTTATTCTTCTTTAAGCCACGAATAATCTTGGCCTTCCAAGCAATAGTTGTATCAGGTCTCATGTTGTATCTAAAATATAAATCATTAGTTTATTAATATTTAACTCAGAGGATATTACCTACTGTAATGCAAGTTCATTGCAATTATATATATCGCGCACAGCAAATTTTTTTAGGATTTTCTGAAAACCTTAAGCATCACTGGAATTCCAAAGGTCTCTGGATCATCAAGGCTGGAGTCCCCTTGAGTTCTTACTTGTCCTAGCCCATTTCTATTTTTCACTGCGCCCAGCCATCCTGTAGAAAACTCAAAGCCTGAGTAATCTTCCCTTCCTCCACTTCTAGACCTGATAGCTGCTCTGCAAACTGCTTTGCTACTAGTAAAATTATATCATCAGTGGTAATTACTCTTGCTAGCTGAGCCTAGTAGATCCACTTGACAACATGGGTCTCAAGCGGTAGAAATTGTTGCTTTTGTGCTTTTTTTCCCAAATATCAACCATGTTAATATTAATACTGAGGTATTCGCTACTATTCTTTAAAATTGTTGATAGTGTTGACTTTGGAAATGGTAAGCCTGACACTGGATCTGTTTATTCCGCTCACCCAGTTAGTAATTTTTCTACATGCAACTTGAAGGAGCTAATACCTGGAAACAATCTTGCAAACTCTTCTAACTTCATCACCTGATTTTGTATTGACTCCATCCGCTTCTTACAGATTTCTTATTTTTCCAAAATACTCAGTGCACGCCTCTGCTTATTCTGTACACTACCAAATCGTGTAGCAATTTGGTCAATTTGGCTTACAACATTATTTGAAGGACTAGCTGATGAAGGACTCGCTGAGAAAGAACTGAACCTGGCAGTGCTCGACTCACCGTTCTTTTGATTTTCGTGTACTATCATCGACTCCAGTTGTTGCTATTATACTCGTACAAGTATAGCAGCAGCTGACGATTTTGTTGCTACCTCTTACCACCAGCATGACCTTAGTTATCCTTACTATAATGAACACTTGGCAATAGTGAACACTTGAAGCCTTGTTTTTGTTGTTCACTACAGCCAGGGGCAACTGTAGTTGATGTTACAAGGAAGCTTGCACACTAGCACTCAACCTCACAACTTGTACTCGTTCCAGGTATATGAATTATGTAACCAATAATGTCACGTTCTCTCATGACCATGACGTACTGAACTCAACACTCTCTCCAAGAAACCCTGGAACTGAGGACAGAAAAAATGGAAGGCACAAGTGAGAGCAGTACCACGCTGCAGTATGTGTGGAGGCGAGTGCAAATCTCCTCGACCCTGTCGATGGCCCGATATGTGGGGAAAACTGATTTTGAGCTAGAGATAAAATTTCAATTACCCAGGTACAGGCATTATAGAAAGGAAAATTACTCCATGGTTTACATATTTTTGTAAGAGGAGAACTCGCTAAAAGTAGATCACCCCATTTCCTCCTTCATTCATCTCTCATTCAACCCAAGCCTCCTGAAAACAATTCTCAAGTATGCTTTGTCGTACTTCGCTAAACTGTCCGTAAGCGGGCTATGGGAACACACTGTTAGCAGTAACTCTTATTAGAAAAGGAACAGAGTTGGCTGTCTCACAGGACTGACTTGAGGTCGACAAATATAGCGATCCGCAACTTGGTGGAATAGATGATGTTGTTAGCGCTGATGTCCCCATGCGAAACCCAGCGGCGTGAATACAGGCTAGGGAACGAACTGCGGCTTTGAACACATCTTTAATCCTCACAATAGTCTTATTGATCTCACCCACAGAGTAGCTCTTTATACGCTCGGCAAGAGGAAATTTCCCTGGGTAATTGTTGCAATCAAACAACCTATAGCATATTGGAATGCTGTACCCTTGTTCGTATTTGTACGAGGTGCACCCTTTTGTTTCATCTAGTGTTCATTACGGGGCCCCGTTTCCGACAAACGGGGCGCCAAGAGGAGGTTATTAACTGCAGATTAAAAAAAGAATTGTCCAAATCGGACCAAAACCGAATGAGATAGAGCTCTTTGAAGTTAGACAACTTCAAATCCATCTAGCTCCGTCAGTTTTGGTCTGATTTGAATGATTTTTTTTCTTAGTTAATTGAAATAACCTATGTTATTTTGTCCCCGCTCCTCAGAAACGGGGCCCCGTAACGAAGCCTAGTTTCATCCACAAGCTTCAGGTTATCCTTCTCGTTGAAGTATTTGATGACCGTGCCAGAGCAGGCTTTTGGCGTGCGGGGAGGTGCATTGGCATCAGCAGACCCCCCACTGAACGCCGCTAAGGCGGTTGATTTTTTGAGCTCTTCGGTCTCAAACATATAAAGGAGACGGCCAGTTGAGATTAGCTCCGGCTTTTCCAGGCGCCTGATACCGGACGAATCGTGGAGTTTTGTCGGAGTCCTATCTCTAGCGGTAAATTTGCATTTTATCATTTCGGGCCTGTCAGGACAGGCCGTAGATAGCAGCAGTGTTTTTCCTGTAAAAAGGTTGTGGGAACCCTGAGACCTTGTTGTTGTACGGGGGCCGCCAGGCAAGATACGAGGAAGAGACCCGGGGGAAAGGACATCACGATAATCTAGTGATCCAGAGGCAGACGTGGCCGCAACTAAGCCAAAGTCACTAAATCTGTCAATCCCAATTTTGTCTCAAAGTTAGCCTCCAAAAAAACTTACCGCAGAGTCTCAATCTTGCACTTTAGTCCTTCAGCAAACGCGTAGAGGAACAGCTCCCGTTGGCTCATCGAATATTGCGATCCTGCGGTTCCAGCAGCAGCAAATGCATAAGTCACCGTTGCTGAAATGTCATCCGGGTCTTCAAAATGGAGGTAGATGAGATTTGTGTCGTCCTGAATCAAGATGTAGCGGACGTCATTCACCGCTGCATATTTCCGAATCTGTCGACTGACTTTGTCCCAGTCATCACTTTCAGACATATCTGCGGAGGTAACGAACTGGCAGACTCCTGGCGCTTTGAATTCGAGACAGAGGAAGACCTCAAAATCGTATACTATTCCAGATGGTCGGCGAACCGAGATAGACATATCAGGGCGAGACTGGTTATGCATAGTCTTCTCACAATGTAGGCGGATGTCAAAGCGGCGTTCCTTCGGCACCATTGCCAGAGCAACTGGCCAGCAAGCCTGGACAAGGTTGGTGTAGTAGAAGTATCTGACGTCAGCCTCAGACCGTAGGGTGGCGCCGGAGATGCATGACTTAAGGTCGTCGAAGGCAAACGGAAGAGACCGCAAATAGGTTTTGAAATTGGCAACGTCGCCCGCGTCCACAGGGGAGAGAGTTTCTTTCAGGATTTTGCTAAAATGAATGTTTTGCGAGGACGACTGGGGCGCTTGTGATACCGAAACTGACGAGGGCGGGGAGAGCACCAACTGGCTAAGGGTACTAGCTAACATGTTGGGAGTTATTTTGGTCAAGATGAACGTAGGTGGAGTTAGAGAGTAAAGAAAGCTGGTGAGAGGCGGTATTTATACTGCCACGTGACTGCTTCGAAGGTGGGTGCCAAGGAATTTTCGCCGACCGCGCCAAGAGTATCTGACCGCTGATTGGCTCATTCTGTCGGATCACGTGCGAACCCTACTTCGGACATGACACGGCCGTCACAAGCACCTGTGGTCTGGCCTGGCCTCGTTTCCAGGCTCTTCGAGAGATGAGCGTTGAGTTGGGATCAATGTCGATGTTGTGATGTAATATTCATTCATATGTATTTTTAGTACTGGTGATGTCACGTGAGGTTGTGGGGTATAGATGACTCTCTCGAAGAGCCTGGAATCAAAGCTTCACCACCTTGTATGGTAAAACCAGTTTCCACAAGACAACACCAAATCCTATATAAAACCCAGATAGCCCCCTTCTCCTCGCTTCAGTGCATCGATTGGTACCACCTAGAGATTTATCAAACACCTAGCGCACAAGAGAGAGGCCTGGAAAGATTCCTGAAATTGAGCCCCGGGGCATCGCTTGCGCAAAGTACCGCCTCGGATCTCAATCCAAGGCCCTCCTTCTCCACACCATACACCTCCTCAAAAGGCTGCGCAGCGACCTACAAAACCAAAAGATCAGTTCTCCTGCTTTACACACAGCTTCTAATCTAGCTAACAAGTTTTTGTGATAAGTTGTGATTGAGCTATCCTTCTTCGTCGGTTGTCAACTTAACGAGACCGTTGAAATACCCTACCCTACCACGAACCATTCATTCACTTCCTTAAAAGGCTGTGCTCTCGGATATATATCCTATAGGTTAGTTCTCTAGCTAGACGCGCAGCATCTAACCTAGCTAACATATCTTTGCGATTAGTTGTGATCAAGCTATCTTCTGTTGTCGGTGGTCAACTTTATCATAAATCTATAACTCGAACCAACCTCCACAATCTTCCCTGCCTATGAATAATTCATTTGCTGCAATGGCAGCAAGTGCAGTAGTTGTATTGGTGGTCGCGCATGGGGTGGTAGTGGTGCTTCGAGTGATTAGTTCCTGCTCAATAAACTTCTAAGAAAACTACGGAAAGAAAAACTAAAAAGCCGGATAGCATTTTCATACCAAGTATAGCACTATTTCGAAGTATCGCAGTATTTCGCAAACTATCGTAAAATCGTTGGTGGTGGGGGTGGCCGAATGCACCAGGCCGTTGGAGAGAGAGGAGGTTAGATGGTACGAGTATTTTTAGCAATTAGGGTTTAGGCTTATGGCGCGGTAGACCGAATGCGCCACCACGGATTTCCTCCCTCTTTCCAATGGCCCGGCGTGCGAGGCCAGTGTTCGACATTCATTCGTTGATTGGCGGAGTGCTGACCGAGGCGGAGAGTTGGCATGAACACACCGAATGCGAGGATGTGGGGGCGATTAAGCGCCAGACCCTAGTTTTAGTTGCCACTTAAGATTCTCAGCGAACAGCAGCACCAAGCCAGGGCCGAAAAACAGACCAAAAATCTCAAAAAATCTCCTTTCTGGGTCAAAATTTCCTTTTTCCGACTTTTGCCACGACCAACAATACTCGGGTATGGACGTGAGCGGGGGGTTCAGGATGCTGACCTTACCGTCCTCATAGGAAATGAAAGAATGAATTTGGTAGGGAAATTGCACAAACAAGTAGAAGCACTGATACCTCTAATCCTTGACCGTCCGATCACCCACGTCCATACACGAGCTGACTGGTCGGGGTGCTCGAGTATCATGGCGCCCGATCCATCAGGAATCACTCGATTTTGGGGGGCGGAGCTATGGGCATTTTTGTCTTCGTCAAACCCGTGATATAAGTTTTGGCACATGACAAGAACTTCCTGGGATGCGGTATGGCTGTCGCATGCGGGAGGGATCCCACGGCAGAAGAAAACCCAGGGCGGGGTCAAAACGAGCATTTGTAGTATCAAAAACAAAGACTACGGTAGTAGTGAATTCATGTTTCCGGAAAGAAAAACTCCCGTGCATACCGGTACTGTCCAGCCTCCGAATAATGAAACCGGCTTTTAAATTGCATCCCCCGCTTTAGTATTGGTATTAGAGTACCGTACCGTGCTCAACAATGATGCTTGCCTGCGTACTTGGTAGTGGTGCCCGCTCGCGTATTTGGCGGGTCTCGTATACTTTTGATTCGGGCAACAACCTCAAGAGTGGTATCATGCCGACGCCGGCGCATCTACGGAGCCATGGGTACTGTACTCTGCGTGAGAATCATACAAGGGAATCCCTGCCCCGGCATATTTCCAAACTCAACATTGCACAGTACCGGCACTCAACAACGGTCCCTTAAAGGGTCTCCTGCACTGGTGCAGTCCGATATTGCACATCCGATGCGCTCCGCTAACCAATGGGAATGGCGCTATGGCTCCTTTCCGAGTAGTTCGTCCTGTACCTGTAACCGGTTCGGAGAGTTTGAAAGGGGTGGGAGTTTTCGGTGGGGGTCGGGTCTCGGAATTCTAGTGGCTGGAGCTTGTGATGTGCGGGGCCGCCCGTTGTCATCCAGGCCGGGGAGGCTCAATGGCCATCCCACAGGCACAACGACGAATCATTGCCAAGAACGGTTATGCAAATTTTCTAAAGGTTACGAGGGGATCCAAAGCTATCCAATATTTTTTCAGAGCTTGATTGCGCAACAGTGTTCGCCGGGGGCTGTGCTGAAGGTTTCTCTCTGAAGAAATGGGTGTTGTGGATTCTCGAGTTCAGTGACTTGCCAAGTGCTAATCAAATGGAGGCCTCTGGAGAAGAAAAGAGGATTTGCGACCTTTTTTCCAGAGAATTTTTTCGCAACTTTTAGGAGATCTACAAACTGATGCTGGTACTGGATAAGAAGAAGCATCGTGGGGATCATTTTAAGACGCGTTCAGTTTGGATTCGGTACCGCTAGCGCGCAATAAAACCGCAAGTTCTAGCTTCTGATGTTCACGACATCTCAGGCTTTCCATTGCTCGAGTACCGGTACTGTACCCTGTGAGCACCATTCCACCGAGTGAGTGCCTATGACAAGATAATGGGCTCGGTTAACGAGCATTCTCCACAAAGAAGGTAGATGCGTCAGCTAACACTTTGCCCGTGGAGAAAAACTAAGGGGGTCCGAGAAACTACTTGTACAAGTACCATATAAAACACCACAAAAAAACACAAATGGCGTCTGAGCGTACTCGTAGGGAGTGCAAGTACTGTACGGGTACAATAGGAGCCCACGCCACGCTCCTCTGGTGCTGACAACTCGGGTTCAGAAGTTGTACGCGGTGTGGTGGCATTCGAGTATCATACGTTTCGAGGGTATATATGATGCTCGCTATTGATACTCGTACGAGCACTTTGACCGACGGATCAGGTGCGATACAAATTTCGTCCTCCTTTCCTATGGAGTGAACCAGGAACTTATCCATTCATATAGTTCATAGCAATCGCGGTAATCACAAACGTTCTCTTTGTTTCTGACTCTTGGCTCCAAAAGGATACCTGCATATCGCCCACTGTTAACTTACATTATGACATGCTTACCTCGGCTGCAGCAGGAACGGTGGCCCATGGTTTGGTGCCTGTGAACCGCGGACACTCGAGTATCCTGCAAGCGGAAGATTTGCCCCCCCCCGGTTTGCGGAACTTGCCGCTCATAACTGTAACCAAACTATCGGTACCGGACCAGCAGGACGGAATTTACCACCCATTACTCCAATTTTGCAATACCGGTATATCATATATCGGAATTCGCCAGAATCTGATGTTTCATGAGTTCTTCATTACAATGATGAATTAAGCTTTATTGCCTACAAGCACCAGTTTTGGCAGGGCGATCACCGGTGGTGCTCAGTGGTTCGGTACTTTTGCAGTTAGCCATCTGATCATCGGCACCTTCCTCTGTACTTGTAACTGTTTCGGAGCGACAAAGGGGTGGAAGGGGTGGAAGGGGGGGAGGTGGTGAGATGTTCTTTCTATTGTAATACTGCTGTGCCGTAATACCTCGAATGAAGTCTTGCGCCGGGGAAGTGGGTAACCTTATGGAATCACTCGCCAAGCGAATCCGGGGCCTCTTCAATCCTAGTACGATGGGGGGATTTAGCCCCAGGTTCAAACAAAGATTTTCGAGTTGTCGGACTTTGGTGTGTGTAGCGCCTTTTTCGCGTGCAGATCCGCTCCGATATTGGCACTCGAAAACTCCCTTCCAATCCCGGAACTGGGTGCCTTTGCGGTAATCACCCTTACCGTGTTTTGGAGAGGGGCGCTACACACCTCACCACTCACAATAGCTCCAGCGGCCGGCGGACCAATCAAGTCTTTTTTCACGACTGTGTCCGCGCTTCCTGAGAGCCGATCCCACACTTTCGCAGGAGCCGGATGGGTGGGAATGCCCCCGCAGTCAATCATCGAGTACCGGTAATAATATAAGCAGGGGCTGCCGGCCTGCATCGTGCTGCGGTGGTGGCCTACCCGCGGAATATGGTAAACCACCGCTTACCCGACCACAGGCTCGGGCTAAGGGAGGGCTTAGTCGAGCAGAATGGTTGGGTGCGGTGCCATAAACCGCCTTCGCGGGGTTGTGCAGCTTTTGCGGGAATTTGGTTTCGATCTGTGATCGTACGATAGCCGCCTCGTGCGTTATGGGGGCGTAGAAGGAAGGAGGGAGGGGAGGGGAGGGGGTTTAACAATCAAGTGATTGGCTTGTTGCGCAGTGTATTTCACTCCTCTTCTTTTTCTCCTCGGTTCCATGCCCAGTTTGTGTATCAAGAGCTCTGACTTTTTTTCGGGTGGTACTCATACCTCTGCCATATCATGTTTTGATGGTGGCGTCGTATGATATTATCCTCGCTTGTTTGTTTTTATAATACTTTGCGTTGTTATGTGGACGGAAATTTCTAGGGGCTCCACGAACGGGGGGGGAGGTCAGATCACAAGTTTCACGACAGCGGGTTGCAGGGAGCGATTTTTGGTTTTACAGGTAGCTATCAGTTTTGGGGGCCTCCCAGTGCCGTATCTAAAGATCATAGGTTCTCAGAGACGTCGGCATTTGTCCGCTGCTATTGAATGAAGAGATATCGCATCACCCGGCGAGATTTGCCTGGAATAAAGTAGGGGCAGAAGTAAAACATCCAATACAATTCAATAGCGTCCAAAATAGGCCTGGTTAGGTCATAAAGGGTTAGGCGATGGCGTTTTGTTGCGAATTTGAGACGGATCACAAAGAAGACTCCGATATCGACGAACTAGCGGCAAGCGATCCTTTCCAGATAATCCGGTACTTTTCCCGCCTTATCTGGCGGTGTCAGGGCGCCAATTGTGTCGTCGCCCCCTCATGGTTTGTCACTCGCGGGGTAGTGACCCGTCTTTGAACAAACGTGCATATTGTGCACAGCGACAGTTAGCCCGTGAGACTATACACCCGAGTGTTGTGGGAAAAAAACGCAAAAACCTATGATAGCGATAGCGGAAATTACCGGTTGTGCTATCCAACAGAGGATGAAAAGTATAAAGACCTCTTTTGCATTGCATCAGAGCGTTAGCGCGCTCTAGCGATGTGGGAAACTAGTTTTAAAGGTTTAACCGCGTACACAGTACGATGGCATGCGATGCGTGAGAGCAGGCGCCTTTTTTTTGGTACGATACTTTGGGCGCTGGTGTCGGGATGTAGGGCTACGCATGATGGCAGATTTGGATGGAGGATCACTTTAATATTATCGGGTTGGGTTGGGCTATTGTGTGATACCTGCTCGGCATGTGGGAAAAGAGGAAAAAGGAGAGATTTTACCGGTGGCTGGTTGGTCACTATCCTCCGTGGGTTGAGGAAGCCCTTCAATGTTGGGTATTACTAGGAATACTAGTAGGTCTCTTGCTGATTACTCTTAGTGGGGGGGTTTTTTTTTTGAAGGGGTTTCATTTTGGGATTTAATTATCATAAAGCTGAGGAAACTATGATGAGGGTATAGTTGGGCTTAGGTTTTTGTTTCTTATTGGACGATCGTAGTGGGCCCAGTTTTCGGGCTTTCTATACTAAACTAAGGTGTCTGCCCTATATCTACTAGCCTAGGATCACCACTTCGGGTATCATACTTCATAGGGCTATTTGTCGCCGATGGCTCGTTTTTGTTTCCGTAGTTAGGCGGATATTGTTTGCTCAGTAGAAGCATTCCATTTCGGTCCCCGGGCAACTCAATTAACAAAACAACAGACAAAGGCTAACGGGGGGGGGGGCACGATAGGAATAAGGAAGAGGAGAGCACAGCCCTACCTGGGGCCCGGACTGCAAGTGGAACAAATATCCGAACGAAGCGTTTGAGGGCATAAAGAGATCCACCAGTCAGCATCTTCCTACAGATATATTGGATGTGGTTCTTCACGTGCTCTGCCGCTCAGGGAGGCCAAGTTGGGAGCTTTCCGGATTCGACGGCAATGCGCTACTGAATTGGTGGAGGTATGGGCAAGTTCATGTAGCACAATTTCCATGTGCACAATTTACAACCTGCCATGTGGTCCATCAGACCTTGCTCGACGTAACCCCATCCAACGCAGTTATCTAGGACATCGCACGCGGTCTAGAATCGCCTAGGCATGGAGCCTGGCGAAGTCGGCCATTACAGCCGGGGGCTTCTGAGGTCATATGCGCCCGGGTGCTTTTTATGCTTTACATTCCGCTGGTCTTACGAGTTTGGAGTCAGCAGGCCATGATACTTTTGGAATTTCATCCGAAAGATTCTTGGTTTTCTATCGCCAGTTCAGGCACTAACTTGTCAGTCTGCATAAAAGCGTCCAGGCATTAAATCAATGTTCTGGCGCTGGTGGGTCTGGATAGCGGTGTAAAGGCTGGGGCAATTATATTCTAAACGTAGCGCTGAGATTACGCTCCAACCCGTGCGCCTAGCCCCGCGAGGCACGGTTGGCAAGATGTGGTTCCGTGAAATGGATTTGCGGTATTAGGGGTATGTGCATCGACCGGGTATCGGCGGTGGAATTTGGGGGATGAGACTGGACTAGGATGAGGGGTTTTGGGCGCCCAAAGGTATATATATCGCTCACGTAGAATTACGAGATGGGCAGATATTACGAGGTTGAGTTCCCGAGGAATTCCTTCGGTGAAAGCTTTATGAGATCTTTGAGTGCGGGAGGCAGCATCTTGGACGCTGTATCCGCGGTCAGGATGTTCCTCGGCAATTTAAGGATCTTGAACTGAGAGTAGGGCTGACGGGAGGGCAGATTCTGGAAAACGTTCGGTTGGGGGGTCAGGAAGTTGTCCGGATGGATTGGTACGGTTCTGACAAGATGCGTGCCCCCACCTTCGGGAATCCCTCGAAAGATGGATTATCTTTGCGCTGATATATTAAAGATCTTCTCTGGATAAGGGAACCCAACGGGATGGCGGGATTCCCATTGGACAGCTATAGCAATGTTCGGAGTTTGGCGATGCGAGTGTGGTCCTGCTATTTGCATTGTCTGACCTAGGCAAGGGGTTGCGAGTGACCATATATGACCATATATGAGGCGTGAGTTTCAACGAAAGTGGATAGTTAGCAAGGCTACCGGTGGGTCGGAGGATTGAACATTATTTTCGGCTGGGGCGCAGGAGAGATTGAATGGCATTTGTAGGATTTTGAGAGGGGCTCCTCCCGGGTCTTTTTTTGTGCAAACTGTTGAATTGGGCCCTGATACTCTGCGATATTACCCACTAGCTGTTCGTAGGGGAGCGTGGGGGGGGGGCGAAATTGTTTTGACTAGCTTTAACAGTCATGGCGTGTTATCGGCTCTGCAAAGGCGCTATCGGGGGAGCTGAGGTCCTTTTTCTCGAACAGGCTGGGGGCTTCGGTGACTAAAAGAAGGGTGGCGTTAGCCATAATATGGAATTGTCGTGAAAAATCTCTTCCCCGAACTGCCGAAGCAGTGTCTGGGCCGATCTGCACAACCCACTTTCGTGTTTTCTGGGTATTGGCTTACTCGCGCTCGAGTTATACGCAAATCCTGTTTTTTGGTCTGTTGACCAAAGGGCTTAAATCTCTCTCGAGTACAGGTTCACCATACGTCACTCGACTTGAACAAGTGAATCTTGGCCCTGTCTTTTCCTTGCTACCTGAAACGGGAAGGAAAAAAAGCCCCTATTCAGCTGACTAGGCTAAAGGCACAGTGTTGAGGGGCCGAGAAAAAGGGCCTCTCTTCGTGCTCGATGGTGGATGATTTTTCTGGCTAAATGGTTCCCCAGTGTTTCCTGGATGCGGTTCATATGCTGCTGCACACGCTGCGATGCATAAGCGGAGAAGGGTTTTCAGAGCGCACATTTCTGTGCTAATTTAACGACGGGATATCCGATATATGGTGTTGTATGGTCGGGCTCGGGCCCGTTAGGATTTTGTGGGCGAGCGATAGTAACTTACGAAACGCTCGGTGCGGGGGTTCGCGACAAGACTGGGGAGGGCAGGTGTCCGCCAGGACTCCTTCTACCCAGAACCTGTTAGTTTTGGTGTTAATTTTTTGATGGGATATCAATAAGGCTGCTGCTTCCTACTCGTGGAAACACTCCCGCTGTCTCTCTCTTTTTTTTTTTCTTTTTTTTTTT
>QLOI01000935.1:18559-35773 GCA_003313605.1 Tuber umbilicatum
TTTTTTGGGGGGGGGGTGATCAGGGGAGGGCTACAGTTGGGCCCGGATCAGACGAGTTCGCCTCGTGTGGCAGTACGGTACGTGGGACCATGATTATGGCTGAGCTGGTTGATAGGGTAGAGCCTGTTCTCGGCGACCAACCACAAAGCCGTCATCGGAAAGTGCAAAAGTCCCTTTTGCGAGAACGGCGACTGCGAGAAGAGCCCCTGGATAGACAGATGTCGGATGTCGGTGTGGAAACAAAGAGACTGGAGAAAAACGTATAGCTGCTGTGGTGAACAACAAAAGCACCGCTGTACTGTACTATGCGTAGTGTGCATGAAATTGTGGCGTAGTATATAGGTCGCTGATTGGGTACCGGAGTTTCGTATTGGGCCGGTAATCTACTAACGGGAGTTGACAGGCTGGATTGATGGTTGTACAGTGTATACAACGATTTCCTATCCTTTCTGAGAAAGATTTCCTACCATAATAAATTAAATTCAACCCTGGTGCAATACCAACTGGCGTCGGTAGGGCATTGTGAAAAAACGCTTCACCTGTGCACTGCCTGTTTGGGAGAGAAGATTCACAAATTCCGCCCTGCGGTAGAGAGCGAACGTGCCCTTTTCCAAGGGGAGAAATTCGTTGCTTTGGTAGGAGAAGAGCCCGGATCTCAGCCTTTAGTGAATAGTATTCTTGGATTCATTCGGCCGCGTTCTGGATAGCCGGCCTGATTCGTTGTAGGTATTTTCTCGACTTTCTTTAGATATATGTACAATAGTAATATATAAACGCCCTCGCTCTTCCACCCCCCGCTACCCTTCGTGCCAGTTCACTCACCTCCGTCCGACTTCACCCCCCCATATACCTCCAAGCAATGCCCTCTATACACTATTACCCTACTCGACTCCTGAAGGCCCTTCCGGACGGAAGATGGGAAGAGCTCTGCTTTGTCTTGGTTGTGGACGAGGAAATGCGTATGACAATTACAACAAGAACCTACGAACTGTTGTCTATAACCGGAAGTTCTGAGGTTCCTACGCGCAGCACCAGATTCCCGCCCAATGCTGATTTTGTGTCGTCCCCGATGGGAATGGCGATATTGACGGGGGAATTGATAATGATGGTTGGTCGTCGGTTCGTGAGCCTAGGGGAAGAGGGAGAGGAGAGGAAGAAGGAAGAGAGCGAATTGACGATTCCGTTGCGGTGGTGGTTTGAGCGGGCTGGCGCACCCCTGCCGAGGGTGGAGCAGGTAGATGAGGAAGTGAAACGGGCGCACGATGTTGAGAGCGACTCAATAGTCGCGGCCGATTATCCTGAAGAATATCTAGAGGAATATCCCAGAGGGTAACTTGTCCCCCCTCCCGCCCACTTCAATTTCTTTTTGTCTTTAACTTCGCTAACAAGTGTTCATAGTCCCCCACCATCACCGGCTATCACTGCCACCCGCTTTCCCACCCCCCCTCACCCTCAATGGCTCGGCGGACCTTCACTCCCTCCTTCCGCGCCACGACCAAGATATGTTTCGAAATTTTTCCCGCAGCCAGATATTCGCTCGCTCACCATCGCCGAGCGAAGAGTCCGGACTCGGCTTGCTGGGGAACTCACAGCGGGGCAGACTGTCCGATTCCCCCCCGAGAGGATCAACGTTGCCCTCGCCGAGGGGTTCGGGCGGGGGACTATACCGGGTTTACCTTTGTGAGGGGAGGGGAATGGGGGCTTGGCCCCACAAGGGACTGCCCTCACTCATATCTCGGGCTGCTTGGGAGAGAGGGACTACGAGCCGATGAATTTCAAGGAAAAACCAAAGGACGGTTACATCAGCAGTCCGTGGGTGACTTTTTTTTCTTTTCTTATTTTCTCTTACCTTTTTATCTCAATCTCTTTTCGTCTAGTGTGGCTTTTTTCTCTTCTTTTCAAGTTGTCGTAATATTATGTAGTGGTGAGCTTAATGTAGGAGAATGAAAAGAAATTTATTACTATCGAGTGAGGGGTTGTGACAACTTCGTTAACTCGGCGCTTGCTGTTGGCTAGGGGCAAAAAAGTTTAGCGACTAGTGGCAGGGGATGATTGCCCCGAAGAACGGAGCAATGGGACAAGAGGTGAGGTTGGAATAAGGCTCAAACGTTGATGAGCATCGTGGTACGGTTTTATTGCGTAGGCTTTCTCTCCTCTTATTCGTACTTATAGAAGTAATGGTGGACGTCATGTTACTTCTATAAGGCTACCTATAGATTTCCACATCATATCGCTGTAAGTACAATCCCTGTAAAAAAAAAAACCGGTCTGTCCAAGTGGTTCCGATTTCATGTGCTTCGCACTTCGAATAAAGTACGCTAGCACAAGAAAAAGAAAGCAATGGTGGAGGGGAGGGGGGGCAAGAAAAAAGAAGAAAAACAATCTAACATAAAAATTTAATCTTATATGTATCTTTAACCAATTACCATGTCTTACTGTTTTTGGCTTTTCACTTGACTAAGTTTTGACCACAGGAATGTCCGTCTCTTCAAGATCGATCCTTCTCCACCCTTCCACACCCATGTCTCCCTCTTCCCATATCCTCCAATCGCCTTCTTTGTTCTTTACTTCCCCGTCCTTGTCGCCGTTGAGGCGTAAGCCATGGACTAATTCTTCCAGGTGCTCTGTCTTCGCGAGTCTATCGCTATACCCGGCCTCGCGAAGCCACTGAATCGTAGCGCGAACGTTTAGATCCAATATCCTTCGCGGGTTCTCGGCATGGCGCACGACCATCGGGAAAAGTGTTCCAAAGTCGCTCTGCGATAGGTGTGCGGATTTCTTGACGTAGTAAAAGCGTGGTTCTCTATTATTAGCTACGCGATGTTCGTGCTTGTGCTGTCTTTCCAGAGTGGGTGAGGGAGTGGGTGTTGGCGGTATAATCTGGCCGCCTTGGTCGGGGGTAGAGGATAATCCAACGGTCGGTGGTATCGGTGGTGAGAGGAGGTCGTTGTCTGGATGGAAGTGTTTCAACATCTCCTCGTGAGTGGCGGTGTCTCCGGTATCTTCCTCGTCCCACTTTTCGAAGATTTCGTGGTGGAGCGTACCTCTCTTCTGGCCTGGGTTCGGGGAGAGGATGCGCTTCACGCCGCGGAGGTTTTCTTTCCAGCGGAAGAATTCTTCGGACATTATCACTAAAACAAGGTTTGGCTTATTTGGTATTTGTGGGAGAGGTTGCTTGAACAGGTGGCTTGTTCGCTTGCCTAGCAGCGGGAGGCACCACAGATCCAGGAGGAGGAGAGGCGATGTGGCTGTTATTTGTTTGCCAAGCGGTAGATCATCGAAGGTATTTAGGGGGAGAGAAGCATCTGGGGCAAAGAGGGGCTTTATTGACGGCTTTGTGGGAGGTGGGTAATAGACACTTTTGAGAAACTGGATCATGGTTGCGGCACCGAAGGAATGGCCGGCCCAGATTAGCTTTCCCGGGTCTTTGACATCCAATTTTCCTTTGAAAGCTGATAATATATTTTTTGCCTCAGGACCCATTGTTCCTTCTTTGATTTCTCCTTCGTCGTTAGACATAATCGCGCCCCCGGGGACAATTCCAGTATCAATTTTGGAAAGTGCCGAATAAATGAGACCTAATTCCCACAAGCGAATTTCAAGCTGCTTGTTCCTCCCATTCTCCGTTTCCTCAGAGACTTGGTGAGGATAAGCTCTATAATCCACTTGAATCCTACCGTTTGTGTCTTTCGCTGAAGCCTTCGTAGAGCTTTCACTAATACTGGGTTCTCCTGGTTCAGGCTTCCCTCCAAAAACATGGGCGGTTTTCATCGCCGGACCCTTGATGAAGCTGACCGGGCCGCTGCCGTCACGGTGCTCGGGTGCAACCACGATCACCCCATAAGAGGCGATAGAGCCGCAAATGTGCGAATACGCCAGCCTCGTTCCGCCAAGGCCGTGCGAGAAAACCATAGTTGGGAATCTAAACTCCGGTAGTTTTCCTCCTAATAGCTGTGCATTGGCTGTCGCTGGTAATGAAATGTAGTAGAGTGCCCGGGGGAGATACCTATTTTTGCTTGATCCCGATTAGAATTGTGCTCGCACTGTGTTTTTCCGGGTCATCCGTGGGGGAAGAGGGGGGCAGAGCTAGCATACGAAACTATTTCAGCGAATCTAGAGTTTACTCCCATAAACCGTGCGTAACCGCTCAGGTACTCCCGTTGATATGGTTCCGGGAGCCATCTAATGGGTTTCTTTGCCGTGTTACCAAACCATCCCGTTGTATTTGCTGAATCGGGCTTTTCTGCTGGGTAGAAAACTCGAAACTGCACCGTTTCGACCTTAGTATCTGGTGGCGACCCCTTGGAGGCAGGTTCTAGTGACGAGGCTGGAATCTCTAGTTCGAATGAGCCAACATCATGAGGGCCAGGGTATGTTGGGAATTGGGGGATTAAATTCAAGCGTGATAGGAACGACATTCTCTGACAGAACGATTTGTAAAGCAGAGACACGATGATGGGAGCGGATATTTGGCGCTTGGATGATAAAGGGAGAGAACCTGATGGAGCGGAATGACGTTGTATTTAGGCTTCAGAACCAGGAACACCGAGGCTTGTAACGCAGCACGTGGTCCCCTTTTTCAACTGCAGATCCCGCATTCTTGGATCTTTTTTCATGGATAATATTCTGTTGTAACTTGGTCTCTGACAGGATGTCTTGCGGCGGTGTGTACTGTATGTAGATAATCGGCGCGGCTCACCGTGGTACAACATTATTAATCCATGATTCCTCGGTCAAAATCTATCTACTCGTAGAGTCTACTTGCGCGAATTGTTGTATGGTACATACTGTACCTTTGCGCCCGGATAAGAAATTGCGGGAGTGACATCTTGTGTCAAGAGTGGTACCTTAGTAGGCCAAATTATATTTTGCCATGAAGATATGAATTTCCATCGCTGGAACCTGAGAGTCGCGTCCGCCCCTATCTGTTGTTAATATGCCGGTGATCTGCCGTATTACACAGGCCCGATGTTGGCAGTGCCCCTGTACGAGACACCTGGGCTCGAAGATAATAGATTCGGAGGGAAGGCTTCGGGTTCTGGGGCAGAGATACTGCAGAGATACTGTAGCCGTGGCATCTGTACCATGGTAGATTCCGAGTGATGGTACAATTGCGCTTCACTTTCCCAGATAATGAGAACATTCCATGTCACGTGTATTAGTCCCTGCCAGTTCGTAGAAATGCTTCACAAGGCGTTAGGTTAGGTTCCTACCGGCATCAGCTATGCTAAAAAAATGAATTTTTTAGAAAACCGCAGTTCCACGTAGCAGGGAAATCCTCCTGCTGCCCTGAAGCAAACTCTCTCGATCGTATCGTTACGACATCGAAGCCTTGATGGTGTGGGCGGGCCCTCTCGGACTGGGATTGAGCTTACTTGCATGTGCAAGTGCAGACGTAAACCAGGGGAAGCGCCTGCGTTGTAGCACTTGTTCCTGGAGTTGAATGTTCGGACGAAAGCTTCATAGTCCTCATCACGAAAAGTCACCCATAGCTTGATCTTTAAAAATGTAGTTATTTCGTTGATGGGGGATTATTCGATTAAAATGTGTTGTGGTATATGGCAGGCAAAGGGAACCTGTGCTGTAGAAGCAGCCTTTAAATTCCAAATCTCTTTTTCCTCCTCTCTTCAACCCACACGCCCCGTGCTTCGCTCTCCCAACTCTCCAACTTTGGTATTCCTTCCTCATCCTCGACCCAGACAAAGTAGTTGTCCAACATTCCATGCCAGACATCCTCGAGCCCCGTCTCAGGATTCATGGCACTTCCAAAGGTAACGTGGTGGACCAATTGCTTTTGTTTTCCATGTTCTACATCGCCGTCCTTCCCAAAATACGCATTCAGCAGGAGAGGTAACCACTCTACCGTTTCCTCCCACATCTGGGTGAATGGTATTTTTTCACCAACCGCGGAGCCAGTGTAATCCGGGGACGCCGGATACCATTCTGGTCTCATCTCTTCGGTCCTAGATGAGGAGGGAGTTGGAATTAGTCAATCGGGGTAAAAGGATGGGGGGTAAATACTCGGCAGGTTCTCCTTCCCATTTGGTTGCAGTAAAGACGTGGATTTCTAGGATCGGTAGAGTTGCGTCTGCAATTGCTTCCAAGAACAGAATTCCATGGTACGAAAGGTCTGTACCCTTGATGCAAGATTCTTCCTGTTATTTATCCATCATTCTTAGCTTTCAGGTAGATGTAGGTAGGACAAAGGTCTACAAACTTGTAGTTCACGGATTGCTCCCTCGAGAATGGTTTCGTTCTCTTCTACCTTCCCACCAAAGCCGTTGTCTATCATTGTTAGCCGTATGCCTGATTTCTCCAATTTCATCCAAACAAGAGAAGGTGTGACTCACATTTTCCCATACCAAACCCCCTTTTCTTATAACCAAGGAGGATCCGCTTATTCTCGAGGTCCAGGGGAATTATGAGGGTATAGAGCTTTCTCTTGATAGGAGCGTAAGCGGACATCGTAGTTATCCTTTTACCCAACAACGTAATTTTGAGGGTGGTAGAGGAGATGGTTTGTTATGGTTTGAGCAGGGCGCGGTAGGGAATCAAGGCTACAACGGATCTGCTGATATAAGTGCGGAATAAAGATTTTCCGTCACTCCTCGTTTCCTAACCAACCCTAATATATTCAAGGGTCCTTGGTATGATATCATACGACTCTCATACCGGTATTGATTGTGGGTAGGGTATCGGTAACTATATTAAATTTTGAACACGCCTTCTTAAGCACTTTGGTCAAAATAATTGAGGTTTAGTAAGAATTCATTTCACGTGGGGGGGTTTTTTTTTTGGTGAGATGCCCAGTAGGTTCTAGGGGGGTAATGTAGATTATGCTTTAAGGGATTACTCCCAAGAATTTAGAAGGTAGGAGGAACTGTGTGCGGAAGACAAGATTACACGAGATGACCAAAGGCCTCCTATCATTTCTCGCTTCTTGTAGCCCAACAGGCTGCAGAACAGGGGAACGAGCAATCAAGACATCGAGTTGGGTTTTCATCTAATAGAATATACTAGAAATCTATCGGTTTAACGAAATGGCCGAGTGATCTAGTGATTCTTAGTCTACAAGTTTTAGGGGGCTATTCGTGCATAAGTCTCGCTCCAGTCCTTTCATGCTAGGTGGTCGGCTTGGGGCTACCTTAGATATTGGCTCTTTCGACCGAAACTCCGAAGAGTGGCAATGCTCCCCCCAGATCTCCGCCTCCATACTATAAGCCTTCCGGTGTCGTGGTGGTTTTCTATCGATCGCATCTCTGATCCCCTGTTACATACCTGTATACTTGGACCAGCTACTGTTTTCCCCCTCGAGAACTTATCTATCCGTTGGAACTCCCTTTAGGGGCTCAGTCGTGGTTCCCCTTTGCCTATGGACGGAGGTGCTCCATGCTCTCTGCGTATGGACGTCTTTGTTCAAAGAATTGTCTGGTTTCATTTCAGGATATACCAAGTCATTCTACCTGCAATCTATTTTGGCGGTACTTCTGTGAGTGCGGATTAAGCCTGATTCTGAAGCGGCCAAAACTGGTCGAGTGATTTCCGGTGTATACAGGCACAATGTAAACCCTTCCATAATACAGTAATTTCCCAATCTCCCAAACCCCGAGTAGCCGAAGCCAGTTCGGTTGTATAAGCTTGTATCTGCACAACCCCCCTGTATTTCATAATTCACAAACCGATCATTTTGCCTAATTCCGTTGTTTTGATCCGTAACTGAATTATCTGGATCCTGATCTGAAAAATCGCAATCAATCAATAGCCTGGTGAAGGCATATTACTTGAATTGTTTGCAGCCATCTTCGCCTGCTTTCCGCAAACCCGTTCATCTTGGATTCTTGGGGTAAGGTAAGTGGGAGGTAATACTGTGTTGGGGTTTTCATTTGTTACTGGATATTAGATTATTTGACCTGCGTACTCGTAAGTGACTATACTGATAAGGCGTTATGGCTTTATAGCGTTATTATCCCTGGTATTCTTGTCCACTGGAATCACGGGAGGAGCTGCTCTATCCCTCTGGGTGTGCTGGTAACCGGCTGCACTGCCTGCCTACGTTGTGGGTAGGTGTTTCTCTGAGGTTACTTGACGCCCTTTCCCGAAGGGAAAAAAAAAAAAAAGGAGCTGTCTTCGTAATTGTCTATTCACGAGACGATCTATCCATATGATGGGAGCATGCTGAGAGTTAGGTAATATGGTACTCGTAGACTACCGCACTGTGCTGTACAGGTAGTGTGGATAGGTAGTAAAACCGGTAATTAGCTGGAGCTGGGGTTTGAGATAGCAGTATTACCTGAGGGCGTTCTAAGGGCTTAGGGTACGGTCCAGGCACGATTCTATGGAACCAAGCAATTCATGCTATCAATGCCGAGATCATGCCAAGACTGCACCCCATATTTTGTGAAAAGTTTCCAGGTGTCCTTACCAACCCCCGACAACCAACCCCCGAATGGATCTCGCATAGGTGGCATTTCCACTACCTATGTAAGCACTCTTTACCAGCTCTTTACGAGTATTTCTCAGCTTGCTTCTCCATCCGGTCTTCAATTTTTTTTCCAATATTGTTGCCCTCGAACCCATCATCATCATTAACGATAAAAATAAATAGCTATGGTTCTTCTCCGAGAGCTCTCTCTCGCAACGTTCCTTGCCCTTGCTAGCAGTGCGAATGCCTTTTATGGGAAATCTGGCGGAGTTATTATGCTTGATTCGAAAAATTTTGGGAAGGAGATTTTGAACACTGAGCATGCTTCTGTGCGTTACCGCCCCCTGTTTGATGCTACCGTAGCTGGGTTGTCGGTGGGCTAGCTAGCTAATATTGTTACCGGAGGTGATAGATTGTCGAGTAAAACTCCCACCAACCAACCCACGCACGGTTTCCCCTCTTTTTTGGTGTATTCTGAAGATGCTGAGATAGTCTTTTTCCCATGAAAAAGGTTCTATGCGCCATGGTGTAAGTTGCCCTTCTCTCTGAGAGCTTTCTTGCGAGGATTTATGTTCTGAAATTTTTCGCAGGCGGGCATTGTCAAAACCTTAAACCAATATATGAGAAGGCCGCTCAGTCACTCAAGGGTCTCGCAAAGGTGGCTGCGATTGACTGCGATGAAGAAAAGAACAAGAGGCTCTGCGGAGAATACGGGGTGAAGGGGTTCCCCACCTTGAAGGTCTTCAAGCCGGGAAAGAAGAAGGGGAAGCCAATCATCGAAGGTGCGCAAGCGGGATTGGACCAATTGTGTAGGAAGGGGTCAACGACTTACACTTAAAAGACTACCAGGGTGCCCGGAAAGCCGGTGCTATCGTTAGCCACGTCGCCGGGCTCATTCCGAACCACGTTACTCGAGTCACGGACGCCAAATTTGACGACTTCCTCTCTAACAATAACGGAACGGCGAAGGCGATTTTATTTACTAACAAAGGTACTACCACGCCTCTCTGGAAAGCTTTAGCAATTGATTATCTTGAGACGATGGACTTTGCTCAGATCCGTGACAAGGAGAAGCACGCAATTGAGGCTTTTGGTATTACCAAGTACCCTACGGTCGTGCTCTTGCCAGGTGGGGATGCGGAGGGAATAGTTTATGAAGGCAGCGGATTCTCGAAGGATGCGTTGCTAAAGTTTTTCCAGGCCACTGTGCCACTAGCCGAGGGGACTTCCTCCCCAGCAGAGCCTAACAAAAAGAGCACCTCGGGCAGTGCCCAAGAGAGCAAGACCGCCACTATCAAGGAAGCCTCAACCCCGAAACGTAAGTGCCATCTATTCGCCATACACGCATTCCTGACAAAATTCTAACCCCTCCTCACAGCAAAACCCACAATCCCCACCCTCGAGGACCAAAATTCCCTCGCTGCCGCCTGTCTCCAATCAAAGTCAAAAACTTGCATTCTGGCAATCATCTCCTCTTCAGAACCTGCCGATATCCTCACGGAAGTTTACAACAAACTCCTCTCCCGCAGCCCTGCCGGTGCTTTCAGTGTCTACATCCTCCCAGCCGGATCTGCCCATACCCAGGAACTTGCTGAGAAACTACTCATGGTGGGTGACGGGGCAAAGTTGATCGCGTTAAACGCGCGCCGCGGATGGCTCAGGAGGTTTGGCGACGACCTGGGTAGCGAGGAGGACGTGCTTGCTTGGCTAGACGCTACGAGGCTAGGCGATGGTGCGAAGGAGAAGTTGCCTGCTGGAGTCGTTGTTGAGGAGAAGGAGGAAGAGGAGGGGCATGGCGAGTTGTAGTTCTTTTCTTTTTCCCTTCTGGCGTCAATGTGCTTTTGTTTTTCTTGAGGAAATAAAATGCCAACAAATAAATAAATATCAGATTTTGTTTTGTTTCATTGTTGGGACTGGTGTTTTGGGGTATCAGATCATGTGATGAAATGGGGCTCTTGATTCCGTTAGAACTATATTTGTGCGATATGATACAAGTACTGTATGCAGCGTTTCTCCTGCAAAGTTATATCACCCGATTTTGACTTTTTCGCCTTGAAACGCCGACTGATAGATATACCATCTCCATTAATTTTCATAGGAGCTAAGCCCTCGTAAGTTCTAAGGTCTAGGGCCATTGGGGCAGTGGACGTCCTTTTCTCGGCATCGTGGTTAACCTATCCTAAGTTCATACACCGGTAGTATCTATGATAAATTGATAATTATTGTTATCATAGATGAACTACTATAGCTACCAGTACTACTAATAAATGGATGCAATATATCACGCCGTAACTCAGGGAAACCCCCCAAATCCGACGAGACAGCACAAGTAATTGAATTATGAAATAATAGCATATAAAAAATTTTGCCCAAAAATTCCTACTACGAGTATTCATACAAGCACATGATAACCAGATCATCTTATCTAAACAAACTGAAAAAATGAAAAAACCCTACTAGCTCCGTCATTACCCCCTCCTCTCTCCCTCAGGTACTGAACATCCCAGCATCAACTTCTAACACTGCGTGCACAAACCACATTAGCCTCCTCTCCCGTACCAGCGTCTAAAAACCTCTGTATGGCATATCCGTCCTGCACTGTCCCCCCCGCTCCCGGTTCATGTTCTTCCGCCTCCGGAGGAAAGTACTCGTATGGTCTAGGCAGGAACTCTTCTATGGGGATACCTCTGACGGAGCGTTCGTCCAGCACGAGTACCGCCAAGGGTTGCTCTCGGAGGAGGAGGTCTATGTCATGGGAGAGTACCGGTAGGAGACTTTGGTGGAGGTCGTGGAGGTTGGTCGTAGCAGTTACTGGTAGGGTTCTCGTTGGTGAGGAGATGAGAGAGGGGGGGTGAGGGTAGTGTATTGTCTGATGGTTTGGGTGGTTCGGGTTTGGGTTGAGTGAGAAGTGCATGTGGCTGAGAAGGTGTGCGGTGGATGTGGCTGCGGTGGTTGTGGTTCCGGCGGTGGTAGTCGGAGGGTGTTCTCTATCGTGGTCATTTGAAGTAGTGTTTGTGGTGATAGTGGGCCCGGGGGCTTCGCTTGCCTCGAAGACGTAGCTCTTGAGAAGGGTGCTTTCGGAGTATGAGTATGTGTGGGATCTTAAGGTACTAGTAGAAACGGTGAGGGGTTCGGAATGGGGCATTTTGAACAGAGTGGGTGAGTTAACTTGGTTTTGAGTTTTGAAGGGTGATGAGGGAGAGAGAGAAAGAGTAGGTACGGGTGGAGAAGCAAAGCTGTGGGTCTTATAGCAGATATTCGTGCCTCCTCCACCACTACAGAGTCCCACGGGTGTCATCATAACTGGGGTTATCGATTTTCTGCAGTATGCCAAACTCTTGGAAGGCTGAAACACGGGCTAGCCGGATGGATGTTTTGATACGGTGTGGTGATAGGTTGGCATCCCGTTAACTAGCACTGTGGGCCGACTGCGGGGTGCTGTGTGTGGTGATGGTTGTGCATTGTGGGCGCCGTCGTCGAGCAACAATATAATAACATGGCTACCTTATAATTTACCGTAGAACAGACCTTGAAAGCGGCCGCCTCCCCGATCCGTCTATATCGGCCAGCCCACACTATCATGGGGAGCGCCCAGGGGACACAATAACCAAGACCACGGTTCGGGGGGTGGGGCGCGGGAGTGAGTTGATCGCAGGGAGGTAGAATCTGTACCGCTCTGATCACCCGGGATCCTTTGGGCGTACAAGCATATCAGGTTGTGCGATAGTATCACTATCGCCCAGTCAGCCTACTGACTTGGGATAGCTCATCACTGAAGATACCAGGAATCATACCACGCCACATTCGGTGGCCCTGTTCTAGGGGACATGCGGACGGCCTACTCGGGCATTGGAGGAGAGTCAGTGGCCGAGTGCTCGTGGTGGGCATTAGGACACTCGAGTGACGGCTCTCCCGCCGCGGCCCCAATGCCCAATTTCCCAGACCCCGATTCCAGCCGCCCTCGCGAAATCAAGAGCCCGGGGCTACGGTCTTACCACAATATATCCCTCTGGGGTACTCTACATCCCTCGGGTCACTGGCTGTGTTTTAACCAATCAAAACTGCTCCTGATATCTCCTGAGCGCAGCGGTGGAGGGCGGATATGTAAAGAAAAGCAATTAAAGCAATCCCTTCTCCGGACAGCATGAACAGTGCCCCGCAATAGGATCGGGGACTACGATATGCGCATATAGACGAGCCAGGAAATGTGAGACATCCGGCTGCCCCGTGAAAGGCCAACAACGTGGGCTTGGTCTCCGGATTTATTGTCTTAGACACTCTAAGCCGCGCATCTCCGATATCTGACAACTGCATCTGTGAATCGAGCACGGTACGAGTAGAGTATAATACTTGTACCCCCCTCACGACATCCCATTCCAACTATATTTCTTATCTTCAGCTTGAGCCCCCCTGAGGAGGTTGGCTTGAAACCCCTTCTGGAAGTTGTCTTTGGGTGGGAGCACCCTCTGGCGATGCGGGAGGGTCATCGTACGATGCTCGCGCTCGTGATGTACTGTACTGGCAGTGTTTTGGCGGCCTCCTGAGTCATACACCGGCCGCGAACTGCTCGTAGAGAGAGATCTCTTTCCCCCCTTCCTGAAAGTTGCTGGTTGGGTCTACTTCCATCCTGCATGAAATCTCTTGTTGAATTGCATGCGACGGAAAAAGCCGTTCAAGACCGGTCTCAATAAGAAAACAAAGATATATAATAACTCGAACAGGCAAGTCAAGGGGTCAACTGCCGCATCCCCCTTCTGAGGTAATCTAGATCTCCCCTGGTTGGAAAGGAGTATAGCTAGTAATCTGTGCGTGTTTGGGCGCCACTTCTAAATTTGAAGCCTAGTGGGGTACTCGAGTTACTTCTTCCCTGTTATCCTTTCCTAAGGCACATGTACCCGAGCATCGTACCACTAACTGAAACCCCGATCCACGGTTCTGGCGAAATTCGTGACGGCCCATCATCGCCAGAGGATACCAACGATTTGGAACCCGCGTGGGAGGGCGTCGGGAGCCACAGTATGATACCATACCGTGTTTGCTCCAACACGGTCACACCAACGTCCAACCCCCCAAACCGACTGAACGAGCTAGGCACTAGAAGGGGAAGTGGGGATGCGACCAACTATGATGAATCCTTCGTACTTTGAGCTCGGCTGTCTAACGGGAGGATCATTCTTCCCCCTTGATAATAAAAGTCACTCCAGGCTTAAGGCGCAAGACCCACACCGAAGCTTATAGTTTATTCGAAGTAATGGGCTTTTCCTCCCTCCATACCTCTATGCGGTAGGTGCGGCGCTCTTTGTGACATATCTCACCGCCAGACTAATACGAGTTCTGTACCGCAATGCACCTGGGAAAGGTTTTCGTGGCGTTGAGCCCTCGAGCGAACCTTCCGGCATACCCGTTCGTATTGTGCAGAATACCCGAGTTTTCTAACAACGTGAAGGCGTTTTTGCATTGTGTTGGTCGAATTCTCGAGCGAATGGTGGCGCTGGGCCATGGAATGGCGTTCAAAGTGAAGCAGAGAGAAAAAACAAAAACGTCGTTCCCTTCGCCAAAGCCTCAGGTGGCGCTCTCTTTATTGCTTTTTTGTTCGGGAAAGCTATCGTGAGTTAGTCCAAGGAGTTACTAGTGGAATCGGGGATCAATACGAGTTGTTTGATAAGTAGGCAGATGCCGGAACACATCAAAATTGTGTTTTTTTTTTGATCCGGCAAGTTCAATGAGTTTTGCTGAGAGAGGATTAGTCCAAGAGGGAAAGTCAAAAAATAGATTACCTAAGCTCGCCCAGGATAAGATTCAGATCTTGCGGCCCAACAGGGGCGGAGCACGGTAGGATCAGTCCTTCTTTGCAGCCGTGTGGCACCTGCCACCATAAGGGCTTTGTACAGTACTGGTACAGTATGCAAAAAAGGTACATCAGAGGCGTTCAGCCCCGGGTTCGGAAGAGCGTTTTCCGAGTTGCAAAGTTCCTGGTGGGTCCGTCCGATTTGTATGCAAGAAATTGTGTTACTCGCGCCAAATCCCTCAACTCGGGCACCGTACAGCATGATACTCGCATAAACCTTTTTCAACATCCGGGGCTGAATACATACCGCATCCTGTATGGAGCGGATAGAACTGGGGGAAAAAATAATTGTACCCTGGATTTCAGACACCCGGCTACCCTTCCAAAGCCTCTTTGAATGTCATTATGATGGAGCCCGTGGAACAATTCTCACTCGAAAACTCACCGTTCCCGGTGCGTTTTGGCTGAGACCCACCACCGGCAATTGAAGTGGGCTGCGCTCTGGATGCTCGCCGACCAGATTTTAAGCCATGCTATAACTTCATAACACCGTGGAGGAGCCACTGTACCGGTGGCTGCATTGTGAGGGGTGAGATTAATACCCAGTGGTATTGGGTTGACTTCCGTCATAATAGTAGAGCTTATTATGATGCAAAGTGTTTCAAACCTGCGCCCAGCCCGCTGCATCCAGTAATGCCTCTATTTGTAGGCTGTAGATTGGGAAAACGTATTTTGGAGGTCCTGTGTTCAATTCATGCCTTGGTTCAAGTTTTTTTTTTTCATATATATATATATATTTTCTCAAGTGTAGCGTAAACTTGAAACTCAAATGTGTTCGTCCGCCTGCCCGTGGGGCTCGTATTTCTAGTGGGAACAAGTCTCGTATACCGCCGAAGCATAAACGTTATCAAGATATGCTAGTACTGTACATGCTCAATATTTCTAGATCCGATGGCTCGGGACTCCCGATAACGCTTCAGGCGGCAGCTGTTTCAGTACGTCAAAGCACTAATCACGTGTTGTGGAACCTGGAGTAAATTATTGAAAAAAAAGTCGAGCTGGCAGGAAGACTGAATCCCAGCTTTCAGGCACAATTTTAGGTACTTACAACCTTTTGCCCTCAAATAATAGAGGCATTATAGGATACGACAGGCTTAGCATGATATGATATATAGGTTTGAAAGGCTTTGCACTATTATAACAACCATTATTGTTATAGAAGTATCATATTTGCCCGCTCTAAAATTCTGCCGGAGTCCCGCGCGTCCTGGGCCAGCCAAGGTGGTGCATTCCATCTCGAGGGTATCATCCAGCGAGTACTGCAGCCATTATCATTGCACGGTACTGTATCCTATAATCCCTGGATGAAGAACCCGCTGCTGTCTGGAGGGTGGGCGGTCACTGAGTAGGATACCGCTGGAACCGGGAGCGCGCACTCTCTATCATAGTCTGACCTATTGTTAGTTATGTAGAAGTTCCCCCATGCGAGATAAACTACCATCTTGCCCCGGCAAATATCTCTATTGACCGGGATACCTTCCATAGTGATGCTGCGTTCTGGATCAGTAGTAAGCCATGGATCCCACAGGGCGACCGGTATTAGCTGGATCTGTAAACCACACAAGTTATGATAAAATGCGACGGAGGTCTCCAGTACCGTACGGCACCGCAACCTGGCTTGGCAAGGGACTACCCTAGCAGCGGTGTCATGCTAGTCGGCCGGTGACTATTACCGGAGTATCTATCAGCTCATGCTTTGGCAAGAGCTGTGCGGTGCAGCGCTGTACGAGGTATCGCAGTAAGGCTGATGTTTACGACATCTAGACGTTCATTCTGGGAAAGAAAAGAAAAAGTCCAGTACTTAGATGACTCGTACTCTTTCTTTTCGTTCTTCCTTTTATTTACCTGCATATTTGGAGCCGATAGAGCTGATGCTTCATGATTGCGTACAAGGCGTGCCCGGGAAGTACACATATATCGCCTTGGGAGTAGCGATGATACATTGCTGCGGTGATTTATTACGAGTGATGCTTGGTGATCAACCGATTTGAGGCAGTAATGGATAAAATGCGAGTGTACCCAATAGAGAGATTCGAGCTTCAGAACCACGACCTCAACCAGCAATTCTGGCGATTCCCTGGGTTTCCCAAATACCCATGAGGTTCCATGTGCAGCCCTCCCCTGCGCCTTTCTGCCACGATGCGCTCATACTGCACTAAACGGTCCCCCCCCCCTATGTGATATCTCGTTTTGGGATGGAACGAGCACGCCGCTTACTCCAAACCGGATTGTATGTTTGCCTATATATGCGGATGAAATTTCCCCTGGCTACAGTTCTTCAGCGGAAGCTCGAGATGTAAACTCTGGCACCAGTATTTTCCTCAATGTGGCAAGTCCGTCGATACGGTGGATTGAACCACGCGATTTGCCAGACTGGCCGAGTCTCTGTTGGGGCATGGCCGACCGCCGTCCCGAGCTGTCCACTACCCACGAGCTCTAGAAGTAACCGATATTTGCTCGATTTGCGCGCAGGTTCTGGTAAACGCGGCGGGGGCGCCCAGCACCGCACCCTACCTATCTTGTCACAAGGACCATCACTACAAATCCCACCTGCAAGAGCTGAGTCGAACGGCACCCCTCTGTGCAAGAGGATAAAATATTCCATTCCAATTTCTTTGGGATTATTTCCGAGAATAAGGCGCGGGGATATATACCCCCTTTTCGGCGGTTACTCCCCATCGCAGTCACATAGTATCACTCGTGTGTTGATTACCAATCCTCTTCCTGCGCTGATAGCAACAATGGCTCACAGTTGAGTCCGGAGCCTATGGTGGGCACTTGTACCCTGAATATTGGAGCTGTTCCTCATTTCCTGTGTTTTCAGAGGATTTAGCCGGAAGATCTGCCAATTTGGTATCACAGCGCGAGTTCTTAAGATCTGGGTGGACACTTGGAGGCTACACTAAAAACATCACTATGGCGAACGTGCCACCACCGTCTTCGG
>QLOI01000936.1:0-28395 GCA_003313605.1 Tuber umbilicatum
CCTTGGACTGGGCTGTTGTTTTGGTTTGAGGTTACTTTACTTTTTATGTTAGTCATCGATGGCAATGCTAGGGATTTTGTTTTCCAGCTTTGAAGGATTGGTTGCGTTATTTGAGTTTTGTTATTTCATTTGTTACTGCGTTGGAATTAAGGCTTTTTGTATGCCATAGCGCGAGCTGCATGTACGTTTTTGGGCCAGAATCAATAAACANNGGGGAGCAGGCGAGGCGGGATTGGTGTCAGGGGGGAAGATCCGTGGTTCGAGGACCAGGTAGGATTACTGGGCAAGGCCACAGATATCTCTCATAAGAGGTCTAAGTAACAGGGCGAGGTGTGAGGGGAAGAACCTTGTGGAGGGGAAAAGTCTGGCAATAAAGTGCGTGGTATTGTATTTTCAAAGACGAGGTAAATAGCAGTTGCGAAGCATGTCTATCTACATGACCCAAGTCCGTCCTCATATAGATCTTCCCACAACCCGCTTACAAATCCAAATAACTATTATGAGCCACAACTTGGACTCATACATTCGCGTAACATCATATAACTCACACGAGTCATTACAAAATAACCATGTAACTATGAGTTGCTAGCGCAACTCATGTGAAAACATAATATCATATGACCCAAAATGGGTCATTCGCGTAACAATAATATATGACTCACAACTGTGAGTCATGTAAAACATCCCACGACCTCTAAACAGGTCATGCGCATACAATTAATAACATAAAACCATGTAACAAACAAAACCCTTATGACTCGTACCTGAGTCATAGTGCGAAAATGGCTAAGTCAGTCTAGAATCATGACAGGTACCGCCTTCTTCAGGAGTTAATGAGAGGGGATCACATTCCAAAATTAGAGGATTGATACAACCAACGCCAGGAGGACTGAAGAAACCATCACTTGGATTCCTAGAAAGATTTTCCTCTCCACTTCAGGGTCCGCAGACCAAGACCCGGTAATGATCCTGCTGGATCTTACAGTAGACTTAGTCTTATCCCATGCCGGAGCGCGGAAGAGTTACGGTTAGGCTAGTCAAGTAACTCCACCAGCGGGTTACCATGTGGATGAAGCAAATGGTAATGCTTAGGGTACGGACAAAAAACAGTATACCAGGTAGGTAGGAAATGTGTGCACTGCGAGTTCGGAAGGTCTCCGAGAGTTCCGGCGTGTTACCCTACCTACGGCAGGTAGTTACCCAACCTTAGGGAGTGTAGTTAGCCTACCTTGGAATAGAGGTTACCCTACTTTTGGATAGGAGTTACCCTACCTTAAGCGTAAAAGGTTACGCAAAGTTGCGGGTAAAGTCATGGGAATGTTTGTTACGCAAGATTATATAGGAGGTTCAAATCTGGGCTCAATCGGGTAATCCGTTGTTGGACTACGAACTGAACAAAAACTTGCCTTTGGCGAACATTGGAAAATCTCAGTTCAACACCCCCCTCTGGCCCAGATTTATAGACAATGCGTCATGGGCCAACTGAAGGGAAGTTGCTGATTTACAAGTAAAAGCCTATGATTAAAGACAGCGACGTAATACCTTATACTTTGTCGCCGTCCTTCTGACCAGAATCTGTTCGCAGGATATATGAGGGTAATGGGGCGACGGAATGGTTACACAAGCATTCTTTCTTGAGTGCATACACCACTAATCCTTATAAGCCTACGGTAGTAGGTATATAAGGTATGCCGGTAGCCTGGGAGGCCTCTGGTTAAGTGGTAGACCTTCGACTCCCATATGTCTCTAAAAGCCTCTAAGATGTTGGGAGGTTGTTAGTGAGCTCTAGATCATAGTAGTCTTATCGTGACTGCGGTGCTTATCGTCCATGGCTTCGGGTAGCGCCCGTGTAAGCCAATGGCTTAAGTACCTCATCACGGGAGTCCGTACACCAAGCTATCGCGTCAAAGACCGTAGAAGGTGATAGACTGGTAAAACGTAATGGTACCATTGTGTGGTTCTCTACAAGACTTGCACAGACGAATACGTATAGGATAATGAGTTCGATATTAGGCTAGCTTATCAGCAACCTGCTAGTTCGTCACTAACAAGACAATGATGTGAAGCGTTTTCTCTTGCAGTTGAATGCATGTATCAGGATACTGCATGAACATCTCATCTCAGATAACAAACTAGCAGAGCCGGCTGACATTCGGTAGAATGTAAGCATGATGCCCCGCGGAGATGGGCATGCTCGCGATGGTGGTGTGCTTAGGAGTAATGGAGGGGAGCAGGCAATATAATTCTACTTAAGTATATGCAAGACCTCTTCTCCTAAGAGGATCAACTATCCTCTCGAGAACTTATTGAGTAAAGCTGCAGCTTATCAATATTAATTTACACCTTTAAGGTTTTCTCTGTTACATATTTGTTCATTATTTTGCTTACGAGGAAAGCTTCGGTATGGCCGCATTCTTGGGATCCATCTTCCCACCGAGAGCCCCCGTTACATTTCATCGTTAAGAGAACTTTTCGATTAACCCATTCTCTCCTGATTAATTGATTGACCATTGGTGTGAACATCTTACCAGTACGAGTCGTATGTCTGGTACAAGAAACATCGGGTGGAAAGGAAAATGTCTGCCAACCTTGGTAGTATTGACCGTGCTGTGCAGCAGGCCTATGACCTCCGTTCACAACCATCGGTTTTTGCAGACCTACATGGTCTTGAATGGCCTGCTATGCAAACACTTGTCGAGGCAGCTGCGATTGACATTCCTGAAGAATGTTAGGACGTTGTCGTTGCCGACCCAGATCCGTTATTTCATTCCTTTACACAGACCTCTCCTAAGGCTAAATCTACTGCTGATTGCCCTGAGAAGTTCACGTTTACAGAATTTACCCGCCAGTTTATCGAGCCTTACATTCTTCATGAAGTAGGCTAGCAGATCAAGGCGACGGCAACTCAGATACGATATTGGAATGAACAATCTCAGCGGATCTTTTAGTAAGAAATTGTTGATGTGGCTGCCAACTGGATGCGAGAACAACAGAGGTGCTTCAAGCAACTGGTTGCCACCCACCAAGCCATCAACAATAGGGTCCATGCCTTGGAGAGGGCGGTAAAGAAAGGTTACGAGATAGATGCACAAAACGATGTCATCATCACAGTCCCACCTCCGATGCCGAAGAAACCACGGTTACACTTCATGGAGCATTTAACGCAAATTCTGCAGGACCCGGAATATTAAGGGATGTTGATGAAGGTGGAGGTTATTTTGGCTTCAGGCCAGAGCCAAAGGGCACTCTCAGCGGAGCCCTTACTTCACCCATTTGTTGAGCAGGTGGCAGTAGCTTTGTCGTTGACTATGACTAGAAAAAGCTCCACCAGGACTCCCAGTCCAGCTATGGGTTTTAAGCAATCCGGAGTGGGGAAACAGCCAAAGACTTTGCCGGCAACTGGTGGTAATCCACCTAAGCCACGTGCTCCAAAGACTAACCCCACTGTCCAAGTTATTCCCCCTCCAGTTCTCGGAAGTGATGATGTACCATTACCGATTAGACCAAAGCCCACATGGATACCACCGCCACTGGCTCCTGCGGCACCAGTCAAGCCAATCGGAGTGGGCCTATTCGGCTCAACGGGGGGGACTTAGTTCCCTCCACCACGTTCGGTCAAGGTATATCCAGCCTTCACTAGGGGGCGACCACACACCTCGGGTGGCTTTGCTGGTTTTCGGCCACTGACGCCAAGGACGAGACTGTGTGAACGTCAATGTCACATAGACCAGCTCCCACCATAGGGTCGTATTCGGTATCAGTATCACTTCCCTTGTAGCAGGCATCATGACGAGCCTGTAGTACATACAGATCATTCTTTAAAGACTCCCGCAGCTCAGCCCCTGGCCCCACCCTCTCAACCAAGACCACCCAGGTGTCGGTTTTGTAGGCGAAGAGAACATGTGGGACCACTGTGGGATCCTGACTCTTGTCAGGCCTTTGTGCAATATCTGTTGGGTTTAGGTATGGGAACGGCAAATGATACTCCAAGTACCCCGATACCTCCTCCTCCACCCACGAACCCTGAACAACCTCCAGGGGGTAACACCCAAGCTGGAGATCAAGGGGGTGATGAGGAATCCTTTGATGGATATGGTCGCCCTGGGGAGACACACAGTGGAAATACTGGTGGCAATGGTGGTGGGAATGTTTCCCCACCTGGTGGGACCATTGGCGCTGGGGGGAATCAGGGTGATTTCAGTTCCTCTGATAGCTCCGACGATGATGCCGACTCCCTACCTGATCTTACCCCATTCCTAGGACAGTGAAAGCCCAACTGGAACGAGGCCAAGAATAGGAGATATGACTGTCAGTTGGCTAGATACGCTGCTTTCTTTGGAAGGAGGAGTGGGCAATCCTCTCGTAACACCAGTGGGCCCTCTGCTTCGGCAAAGCCCAAGAAGCCGGAAAGGTTAAGTAACATAACTGCTTTCAAAGGAGACACTACCAACGCCAAACGGCTTCTCACTGACATCGAAGTCCAATTCACTTATTTTAAGAAGTCCAGGTTGGATCATATGGATAAGATTTGCTTGGTTGTCCCACTCTTAGAAAATGCAGCCAAAAACTGGTATTTGGGTATCTATCGTTACATCAGTGAGGATGAAGCGATGCCGATGGGTATCATTTGTAACCATGACAATGAGCTGCGGACCTGGGTAGGATTCCGCGCCACACCCAAGGAAGACCTGGACTTCAAACAAATACAACTGGTCATAGATGCAGTAAGCAAAGGACTGGCAGGCGCAAAAAGGAAAGACGCCACACCAGCTCAGATATTTGAGGCGAAGAACAACCAAAATGTGAAGACTTGGCTACTCCAATGCAAAGATTATTTGTGACGAAACCCCCAACATTGGGAAAAACACATGCATAGAATATTACATACAATAAGTTGGACCAAAGGTGAGAATCTTGCGCATTTCAAAAGTTGGTATCGATGCGCCATGACAGGCAAATTAGGCCACAAATAGGTCCAAGGGTTTATGCTTTGGCAACATTTCTGTCAGGAAATAACCAGCTGTTATGCCAGTACTGCAAAGGCCTGAGAACCAGTCCGGGATATGGATAAGATTAAATACGAAGGAAAGATTTCTACACTCTTATTAAAAATGAAGAACCTCGATATCAAAGTGCAATTAGCTGGTATTGCATGGTGAGGGAAGTTGGAAGAAAAGGTCTCTCCAGCAATAATAGAACGACTGTCCTTAAAAAGGTATGACCTCGATGAGGAATGGCTGGGAGAATTGAGAGGATCTGGGGTACATTATGAAGAATGAAAATGGGACCAACCAGTCTCTACTCGAGAAGGCCAATCCGAGACGACAAAGCAAAAAGACCACGACGAGGAGGAAGGAGGAACATAACCTATCAAGAAGCGCAAGTAGTAAACAAAAGCGGAAAGCGCGGTGTATAACATGGCCAAACAAGAAGGTAGGGACTCAACGTCGAATCAAATTGATTAGGTAAAGAAACCTTCACACGGGGAAGATATGCATAAGGGCATTACTCAAAACCTCATCGATGCTAGGAAATAAGATATGGGCTGTACGCGATGTGGTCTAACAAACCATAAGTAGAAGAATTGTTGGAAAGATGCGGTAGTAGCTACAATCCTGCGAGCTTCTTGGAAGGGAACGCGCAATGAGAATCGTGGCGACCGTCAACACAATCGGACGCCTCAGAGTAAATCTAGTCAGTGGAAACCAACCAGCTCCTCCAGAGTTAGTCAGATGGAATTCCAACACCCCCGCTGGCCCCAATGTAGGGCCCAGATTTCGCCTGCCGTGTGGTGTGAAGTTGCAAATTACCAGAAAAATGTAACGGGAGCTCCCTGGAGGAAGATGGATCAAAAGGATGCGGCCGTACCAAGGCTTTCTTCATACGCAACATGATGAACAAATATGTAAGTGTGAAACCCTTAACGGTAAAACTTGATATCATGAAGCCGCAGCTTTACTCGAAAGGTTCTTGAGAGGATAGTTGATTGTCGTAGGAGGAGAAGTCTCGCATATGCTTAAGTAGCATTATATTGCCATATCCTCTTCAACACTCCTAAGCTCACCAACATCGCGAGCATGCCCATCTCCTCTGGGCCTCGGGCTAACATTCTACCGAATGTCTGCCAGCTCCGCTAGATTGTTATCCGACATGAAGTGTTCATGCAGTATCCTGATACCTGCATTCAACTGCGGGAGAAAACTCTTCACATCTTTGTCCTGTTAGTGGAGAAATAACGGGTTACTGATATGCTAGCCCAATTTCGAACTCACTGTCCCATAGGGATTAGTCTATACAAGTATTGTAGACAACCACTCAACGGTACCATTACGTTTTACAAGTTTATCGCATTCTACTGTCTTCTACACGATGGCTTGGTCTGCGGACTCCTGTGACGAGGAACTTGAGCTATTGGCTTATAGAGGCACTACCCGCAGCCATTGACAATAAGCACGTCAGTCAAGATAAGACTACTACGATGTAGAGCTCGCTAACAACCTTCAGACATCTTCCAGTCTTTCGGAGACATACGGGAGTCGAAGGTCTACTCCTTAACCAAAGGCGTCACTGGCTTCCGGTATTCCTTACATACCTACCACGTTATGCTTGTAAGAATCAGTGGTCTATCTACTCAAGAATGACTTCTCGTGAAACCATGCGATTGCCCCATGCCCCCTCATATATCCTGCGAACAACTTCCAGTCGGAAGGACTGCGACAAAGTATAAGGTATTACCCCGCGCTCCTCCATCATAGGTGTTTACTATTAAATCAGCAACTTCTCTTCAGTTGGCCCATGACGCATTGTCTGTACATCTGGGCCAGAGGTGGGGGTTGAACTTAGATTTTCCCATGTTCGTCAAAGGCAAGATTTTCTTCAGTTCGTAGCCCAACAATGGATTACCAGATTGAGCCCTGATGTGAATCTCCTATATAATCTTGTATAACAAACATTCCGATGAGTTTACCCGAAACTTTGCGTAACCCTTTACGCACAAGGTAGGGTGACCCCTATCCAAAAGTAGGGTAACCTCTTTGCCAAGGTAGAGTAACTATACTCTCTAAGGTAGGGTGACTACCTGACCTAAATAGGGTAACTCGCCGGAACTCTCAGAGACCTTCTGAACTTGCAGCGTAGACTTTCCTTACCTACCCGGTATATCTTTTCCTGTCCGCAGCCTAAGCATTACCATTTGCTTTGTCCACATGGTAACCCTTGGGTAGAGTTACTTGACTAGCCTAACCGTAACCCTTCTGTGCTCCGGCATGGGATAAGACTAAGTCTACTGTAAGATCCAGCAGGGTCGTTACACAAAAATCAAGGAATTGGCATCTTTCACATAACACCTTATACATCAAAACCGTCAGTCTGACCGGAAGCTGTTTGCAGGATATATGAAAGAGGTAGTGAGCTCGGTTCATTCAACTGGGATCTAGTATGCAATATAAAGGGTACCAGAAAGAACAGAAAGTTCCACAGAACACTATTATGATATTGCGCTTAACTTGAACGGACTACGAGTAGTCGTTGATCTAGAATAACCCGATGAGAGTCCCGATGACGTAGCTGTAAGATTAACTCGCTACGCGAATAAAAGAAGTGATTTAGCACTTTGCCTACCGACTTTGCGTGAAGATAATGCAGTCATGCGTCTGTGTTGTCACCAGTGTTGGATATGGAGACTGATCACCTCAATGACGGAGGAACGACAGGTATATTTGCAATTGGGCGGCATAATTCAGACTAAGTTCATATGGCATAGGAATCTTGAACTTGCGACTGGCAAAGTCTTGCATACCCTCAGGAAGACGAAGTTAATAAAAGCTGAATGACCAGAAGCGGGGAAGTATTCGGAGTTTACTAGTGTTTGCACTCAGGTTTGAGAAGATGAAAGACACGCAGTTTCTGCGGAGGTACTTAGTTAATATAGGTTTTAGATGTTCTGTCCGCGGAAACTCTTACGTGATATAAATACCAGAGTTCCTCTCCGGCTATTAGAGAAGCAAGCAACGGAGAAGAGATCTTATCAATATAACAAGTTATTATTCTATTCTTCATACGCTTAGCAGTTTCAGCAAAACGAGTATTAGCGATTACAATTACGAACACCTTCCTGACATTACTCCGTTATCGATCCTAATGCTTAACTATACTCTACCGAGCTCTGAGTTAGTTACTCGTAATACTTAAATGATAATCTTTTTATTATCGAGGCACAAGCGACACAAAATGGTGTCAAATGATCTTCACTATACTTGCTATCATCCTTTCTTACTACTTGTTCTTTATCATGAAAGACACACCAGGTATACAAGAACTAGCTGAGCCACTTCCAGGATACAGGACAACTCCTAAAGACAGGGACGACTACGACGATTTCAAACCTGATATGCAGGATAGCATTACGCCAGCTTGCGCTGGCGAAACCACCACTGTGAGACTAAGGACTGGAAATATCTAGAGTGTGGAACGACGAAAAATACGTTAGACAAAACAATCACTAAACCAACATATCTGGAGACATCCTGGAGGACAATTTGTTCTGAACTATGACTATACCCGTGCCCCATTCGCCAAAAGAGCCCAACATGTTTTGTAAAAAGGATGTCATGGAACAACTACGATATCACATACAGAGAATACGCAAGAGTATTACTGCTCAAGGAATAGACCTTGCTATGATTAAGATTCTGTACGAAACCCCAGTTAACAAAGTTTGGACAAGCAAACAATCCTCACTTTACTTGGAAGTCGACGACTCGTACCCAAATTCCGAGACCTACGCTGATATGGCATTAAGATTAACTGGAGAAGACGAAACCATGGATGAGGGCTTAGATGATCAAGCAGTTGACCAAGTTCCAAGAACAACTTCGGAACCACAAATTGTTCCAGGAAGTTATGTCTACAGCCGAAACGGAACACCAGTGGTACGACCATCTTCAAGGGTTGACACAAGACGATCACGCTACGCAATGAGGGGATTATTACAACCAACCCCTGGAGGATGAATGAAACCATCTCTTGGGTTCCTTGGAAGATATTCTACTCCCCATCAAGGACTGCAGGAAAAGGCATGACGGACAGCATGGGATTTTGTAATAGAGCATGACTCTCTAATAGGACGTATTGACCGGACAGCCTAGGAAACCCAAGATCGGCAACATATTGCCTTTAAAACTCTCTCCTACTCTTAACAAAGCTTGATAGGGGACCAAGAGGAAGTCAGGACAAGAGTAAAAGAAGGTAAAGAACTAGTCGACGATGAACTGGAAAACCTTCAGAAAAGCCTCGGTATGCTCACCTCAGCACTTAGCGAGGCATGGAGCCAAGCGAATTTAGACAGATGGTAGAAGCAGACAAAATCCGAAGTCAACAGGAACAATAAGAAGAAGTCAGTCAACAATTACATATTAACATAGGAACAACTGACCCAAAATCCCATGCTTGAGACCTCTTATTGGGAAAGGAAGTCAATACTTTACAATCTTACCGTGATGGATTGGCAAAGGAATTAGCGACACGAAAGGAGGAAAGCGAGGACGGTAGGGCACAAATAGCAAGAAACTAGCATGTTAACAAAGAATTTGAAGTCCTAAAGGACGCAGAAATCTGGGAATTAAAAATACATTTGGATAGCGTGTCAGCCCAGGTTAACCGACGACCAGCAGACGTCCCTGGTAATGGTGGAGATCCACCTCAAGGCCCTCCTCCCAAAGAAAGCCGAAATTCCCACGAAAACCAGAAATGGAAAGGAAAGGCCCCCGACGGACAGGAAGCAGCAGCAGGGCCTAGTGGCAGTGGAAGCAGACCGCCAGAAGAGCCAAGAAACTGGCCAGGACAACCTGACGATGACGACGATGATGACTCATCAAGTAGTTCTTCTGATGATAAGAGCTACGGGAACCCTGATGAAGACTGACAAAGATGGAAACGAAAATAGCATCGAGCCAGACAAAGAATGACACTAAAGGAAGACCAGGACTACGAATGAATGCAACTACTTATGGAGGCAGTAGGTAAAGGACTGGGTGGTGCAAAAAGAAAAGATGCTACACCACCACAAATATTTGAGGAAAAGGACTACTAGAACGTCAAAACATGGTTGCTCCAATATGAAGATTATTTCCAACGAAATCCACAACATTGGGAAATACACATGTATAGGATAAAATTTGCAATTAGTCGAACTATAGAGGAGAATCTTGCACACTTCACGAACTGGTACCGATGTTGCATGACTGCATAATTAGGCCATGAAAAGGAAGAAGGACCAATTTTTGGCAACGTTTCTATCAAGAAGTTATCTACCGATATGCCAGTACGGCCGAAGACAGTGAGGCACTACGGGATATGGATAAGCTTAAATACAAAGGAAAGATTTCCACCCTCTTATAAAAAATGGAGAATCTTAATATTAAGTTACAATTAACCGGTACTGCGTGAGGGAAAAAATTGGAAGATAAGGTCCCATTACTGATTCTAGAAAGACGTTCACGGGAAAAGTATAATCTTGACACAAATTGGTTGGCAGTATAAAAGAAATGCAGGGAACGTCATGAGGAATGGAGACTAGACCAACAAGTCTCAACTCGAGAAAGCCAAGTCAAGACCATAAAACGACAGGATCGCGATGATGAAAAAGCAGGAACCAAAACTATGAAAAAATGTAAGCGGTAGATCAAAGCAGAACATGCTGCATATAAGGCTGCCAAATGTGGAGATAGGACCTCAACGTCGAATATGGTTGAAAAATCAGGAACTCCAACAGAATGGAAAACAATGCATAATGGCATTCTGTAAAACCTCATCGACGAAAGGAACAAAAACATGAGGTGTACACGATGTGGCTTAACAAACCATGGGTAGGGGACTTGCTGGAAGGACACACTAGTAACGTCTATACAGCGGGCTCTTTGGAAAGGTACCTATGTAACGGGGGCTCCCTGTGGGAAGATGTATCCCAAGGATGCGGCCGTACCGAAGCTCTCTTCGTACACAAAGTGAAGAACAAATGTGTAAGAGAGAAAACCTTAAGGGGGAAACTTAATATCGTCAAGCCGCAGCTTTACTCAATAAGTTCTTGTGAGGATAGTTGATCGTCTTAGGAGAAGAGGTCTCGCATATACTTAAGTAGAATTATATTGCCAGTTCCTCTCCATCACTCCTAAGCTCACCACCATCGCGAGCTTGCCCATCTCCTCTGGCCCTGGGGCTAACATTCTACCGAATGTCCGCCGGCTCTACTAGATCTTTAGCCGACATGAAGTGATCATGCAGTATCCTGACACATACAGTTGCCTGCAGGAGAAAACTCTTCATATTGCTGTCCTGTTGGTGGCGAACTAACAAGTCACTGATAAGCTAGCCTAATATGGAACTCACTGTCCCATTCGTATTCGTCTATGCAAGTCTCATAGACAACCTTTACGTTTGACAAGTCTATTGCCTTCTACTGTCTTCGACACGATAGCTTGGTCTACGGACTCCCGTGATGAGACACTTAAACCATTAGCTTATACGGGCGCTACCTGTAGCCACTGGTGATAAATACCTCAAGCAAGATAAGACTACTACGATCTAGAGGTCGCTAACAAACTCCAGACATCTTACAGTCTTTCAGAGACATACAGGAGTCGAAGGTCTACCACTTAACCGGAGGCCTCCCGGGCTTTCGGTATACCTTAAATACCTACCACCGTAGGCTTTTAAGGATCAGTGGTGTATACACTCGGGAATCACTTCACGTGTACCAATTCGATCGCCCCATGCCCCCTCATATATCCTGCGTACAGCTTCCGGTCCAAAGGACGGCGACAACGTAAACGGTATTACGCCACCGTCTTCAGTCATAGGATTTTACTAGAAAACCAGCAACTTCCCTACAGTTGGCCCATGACGCATTGTCTGTACATCGGGGCCAGAGGGGGGTGTTGGACTCAGATTTCTCAATGTTCGCCCAAGGCAAGATTTTCTCCGGTTCGTAGCCCAACAATGGATTACCCGATTGGGCGCAGATTCGAACCTCCTATATAATCTTATGTAACAAACAATCCTATGACTTTTCCTGAAACTTCGCGTACCCTTTTACGCTCAAGGTAGTGTAACTCCTATCCAAAAGTAGGGTAACCTGTTTGCCAAGGTAGGGTAACTATACTCCCTAAGGTAGGGTAACTCGCCGGAACTCTCGGAGACCTTCCGAACTCGCAGCGTAGACTTCCCTACCTACCCGGTATACCATTTCTCGTTCGCGGTCTAAGCATAACCATTTGCTTATTCCACATGGTATCCATTTGATAGAGTTACCTGACTAGCCTAACTGTAACCCTTCCATGCCCCGGCATGGGATAAGACTAAATCTACTGTAAGATCCAGCATGGTCGTTAAATCACCCCTCTCTTCTCTAGGGCCGCCCTCGACCTCTAGCGTTTTCCTTTATTTCCAGTTCCCCTGTCTACTACCCTATGATCCCAGGGTTTCGAAGGGTATTGTTTATGGAAATCTACGAGTGCTTGTGTGCCTGTTCCCTCTAACATCTCCTACGGTTCCCAACAGTTATCCTCGGGACCATAGTCCTTCCAAGCCACCAAATATTGGACAAATCACCTGGGGAATTTCTGACGAGCTCCTCCATACCAACGGCTGTCAAGGATGGTGTCGATAACATACCTAGGCTCGTTATCTATTATATCGGGAATGGGTACCTCTACTGTACGCCTGCCAGTTGAGTCCTCCCTATATGGTTCTAAGAGGCCCACATTGAAGACTGGATGTATGCCCCAACGTTCGCGGAGTTGAATTTCATAAGCCGCTGAACCAACCTTTCTTAAGACCACAACCGGTCAGAACATACGATGGTTAAGTTTTTCCATCTGTTGCTTGATTCGTATGTTTTTTCGATTAAACATTACTTGATCGGCCCTCTTGGCTTGACCAGCATTATCATTCTCCAACGTGGTATACTCCAGTGCGGGCATTCTTCTCTGATCATGCCATTTCCGTTGCCTCTCTTGAGCCTTATGTAAAGTGTCTCGAATTTCCATCCATGTTTCTTTCTAATCCTTAACTAATTGCTCCCTGCTTGGGTGTATACCTTGACTTTCTGACACGGACCAGGACCGATTTGTTTCTGGATTAAACCCATAATTGATCTCAAAGGGAGACATCGTAGTCGATTCCGACGTTGAAGTGTTATAATCATATTCTGCTGTGGGTAGTAGCTCTGCCCAGTCGTCCTGCTGGTAGGAACAATATCTCCGAATGTATTGCTCCAAAGTCTGGTTTACCCTTTCAGTCTGCCCATCAGTCTCAGGGTTGAAAGCTGGGGAAACATTTAGCTTAACTCTTAACAATTTCATTGAGCTAGTCCAAAACTTAGATGTGAATCGGCTATCACGATCCGATATGATACTCTCCGGTAGACCATGGAAACGCCAAACCTCCTTTAGGAACATAAGGGCTAAGTCACCTATAGGTACTTCCGTTGCCAATGGTATAAAATGAGCCCTCTTCGAGAACCTGTCTACAATGACCCAGATTTTCGTATACCCTTTTGACTTCGGTAATGCCACAATAAAGTCCCTGGAAATCGCCTTCCATGGCCGTAGCGGTAGCTCTATAGGTTTGAGTAGTCCCAACTTCTTGTGTCGTGCAGTCTTACTTCCTTGGCATATATCACATGTGCGAACATATTGTGTGATATGATCATCCATCCTTGGCCAGTTGAAGTTTGCCCTAACCCTTTCCATAGTCTTGTATGTCCCAAAGAGTCCAGCTAAGCGAGAATCATGTTCAGCCTCCATGATTGTACTTTTAACCCCTCATCCGCGGGTATGTACCAACGGTTCTTGTGAAGGAGTAGGTCCTTCTCAACCGTAAGGTTAGGATCAACCCCCTTGGTTTCTTCCTTAACCAAATCAAGGATCTTCAGGTATTCCTTGTCTCTTGATGCAACCTGCTTGAGTCGTTCTAGGAATATGGACTGTAAACGGAATCCTTGGCATGCCTGCAACAGCTGTGGTCACAAGATGTCCCCCTCCTGTTGAACTACCCATTGCCCAGGGTGAAAAAAGCTTTGTATAGAATTTGATTGAGAATTACCCGCCCCTTCAAGGCGGTAGTCCCTACGCCTAGACAATGCATCAGCCTTTTCATTCAACCTTCCTTCACGGTATACCACCCGGAAGTTGAAAGGTTGTAAGTGCTCAGCCCAGCGATGTTGCCTACGGTTTAGAATCTTGGTACTGTTAAAATATTCCAAGTTCTTATGATCAGTGTAAATGGTAATCTGATCTGCTACCGACCATAGTAAATGATCTCATTCCTTGAATGCTGCCACCATCGCAGTCATTTCCTTATCATGGACATCATAATTTATTTCCGCTGGGGAGAACCTTCTACTATGAAAGGCTACGGGATGCCACTTATCGTCCTCACACAGCTGGGACAATATGGCACCTAAAGTAAAGTCACTAGCGTCGGTCTCCAGCTTTGTCCGACGTTCTGGGTCATAGTATACTAATATAGGCCCTGTTGTTAATTTTTCTTTCATAAAATCAAAGGCGTCCTGACATGCTGGTGTCCAATGGAATTTGATATCCTTCTTTATCAGGTCGGTGAGAGGTTTCGCAATCTTGCTGAAACCTTCTATAAACCTGTGGTAGATATTTGCAAATCCCATAAAGCTCTGGACCTCGAGGATACTATTAGGTGGTAGCCATTTCTTAAGTTCAGCTACCTTTGCCTCGGTCATGGATATTCCCCGATGAGATATCTTATATCCGAGAAATTCAACCTCTCTCTGATGGAGGGTTGATTTCTTTATGCTAACGCATAAGCATGCTTTCCTAAGCCTTTCCATTACTCTACGGACTAGGGAGACATGCTCTTCCATTGTCTCAGAGTAGATCAATATATCATCCATGTAGGCGATGATGCCTTCATCTAACAGGTCCCTGAAGACCACATTGATCATGCCTTGGAAAGTTGCTGGAGCGTTGCACAAGCCAAAAGGCATCACGGTATATTCATATGATCCATACCGGCATCGGAATGCTGTCTTCCATTCCTCTCCTTCCACCATTTGCAGAAGGTAGTATCCATACTTGAAGTCCAACCTAGTGAATACCTGTGCTTTCCGGATTCTGTCTCGGAGCTCATTCATTAACGGTAGAGGATATCTGTTCTTTACCATTATCATGTTTAGCTCACGGTAATCTATACATAATCGTAATGTACCATCTGGCTTTGGTACAAAAAGGATAGGCGCAGTGGCAGGAGAGCTTGACCTTCTTATCTTTCCCGTAGGTAGCATCTCATTGAGATACTCACGGAGGACCTTAAGCTCCTTTTCTGACAAGGGATAAATAGGTTCAAACAGCGGAGCTGTATTCGGAAGTAGCTCGATCTTGTGATCATACTTCGAATGCTCCGGTAAGGATTCAATCCACTGTTGGCTAAAGATATCCCCAAAGTCCATATATTCAGGTAGGAGCTTTAGCCTAATATCTCCCCCGTCCTCATCTGTGAACTGTGCCATCCCTAAGAGGTAAATTGAACTAGCATCTTCGGCTAACATTTCCTCTTCGGTTATAAATTGTAGACGTCTTTTGGAACCTAAACAATGTGCCTTGCAATATTCTGATCTCCATGTTAGAATACCTTGTTTCCAGTCAATATCTGGATTATGGTCTTGTAACCACGACATTGGTAAATATCCATCAAACTTTGAGTTACTCAGGTCGGAGACTTCAAATCGCATCTTATTTATGTAATCTCCGATATGCATTTTCACCTTCCTCGTGTACTGGATACCCGATCCGGGTATGTGATTTCCACTCGCATCTGAGATTGGACAAGATACTGTTCGCCGCACACATGGTATTTAGGTTTCCTTAACCCAGCGAGTAGTAAGGACTGGGCCTGTAGCACCTATATCTAGTAAGAGTGTAGCCTCTGCAGTGCACTTCCTTGCTCCAAGTTTCCATTGAAGTCGTACCTTAACAGGGATAGACTTAGTATGTTTTGAAGGGTCTTGTACCCTCAATTCCTTTGGAGGCCTCAACTCTTTAACCATTTTGATGGTAGTATCCCTTGCTTTTCGACACAAGGGCGGCCACAACAGGTCGTGAAAATTCAAGTATAATATAAATGGCTAGTAATTTTTACTATCACGCCTGCATGATTTCGGGTATTGAACCCTCCTCAGGTAAACTGGAAATCAACTTTGATTGTTTAATCAAGTCCTGCTTGACTCAGTAAACTTTAAGAACAAAGACAATATATAACCATGGAAACTCTCCTAGCAACACGAACCGATAAGGAAAACCAACAACCTTGATTCGAAAAGGAAAACCCATGGCAAAAAAATAACGAAACGTGACCTGGAACATCTAACATAACCAAGACTCCTCCCGGATTCTCGCCTTGTTCCCGGTAATCCAATGATCAGCCCCTTCCTTCATCTAGAGGCTCATTAGTTTCTTGTAATTTCATTTGCTCTTGATGACAGACTTACCTTAGTCCGATTCCTCTGTATCAACCTCCATAATATGTGGGGAGGCTTGACGTACTTTGAGGAGTTTCTTGTCGCCAGCTGAAGAAGGAGCAGCTTCACTGCGTTTAACCTTGCTAGCCTGTGCCTCTTGAAGACCTGCCTCGTTAGCGGACGGCTTATTTTTTCTCTTTGCTGAATGAACAACAGGGGATGACGAGGTGCATTTCCGCCAGAAGTGGCCAGGCTGTCCGCATTTAGAGCACTGCCCAGACTTGCGCCGCTTTTCAGTTAGGTTATCCGGAATGCCCTTAAGAGCGATGGCATACGCGGATTCTCCAACCTTAGGGGACTTATTGGTCTGGGAGGGTTGGGATTTTGACTTACCCGAACCCTTCTCCTTTTTCCACTGCTTCATTGAGGAAGAGCCCTTATCGCTTGCCTTTTCATTGCTTAACCCCCTATGGTCTTTGGCAACCGTTTTACCAAAGTTAGCTTTGTCTTGAAGGTTATGGCCAACTTTACGAAGTAGATCGATATATGTACCGGCTTCGGTAGGATGTGGTTGCTTTGACGCCCATGCGTTTCGCAACTGAGAAGTAATCCCTATCCGAACCGTATCTATTATTTGCTTCGAATCGGTTTATTTAAGGCTGGCCGCGAAGTCAACCACCTTATCGAGGTACTTGTCAACCTTCCCAGGCTTCATAGACAAACGCATCCATTCAACAAGGTTGCGATCATGATCTTCATGTCCACCAAAACTGGTTTCAAGCCGAGCGTGGAATCCTGTCCAGGTTCGCAGCTCATTATCGGGGTTGAAGATGATACCCATCCGCATCGCTTCATCCTCACTGATGTAACAATGGATACCTAAATACCAGTTCTTGGCTGCATTCTCCAAGAGTGGAACGACCCAGCCAATCTTATCCATATCGTCCAAACCGGACTTCTTGAAATAAATGAATTGGACTTCAATGTCTGTGAGAAACCATTTGGTGTCAGTAGTGTCTCCTTTGAAAGCCGTAATGATACTCAACTTTTCCGGCTTCTTGGGCCTTACCAAAGCAGAGGGCCCACTGGCGTTACGAGAGGATTGCCTCACTCGTTCTTCCAATGAAGGCAGCTAATCTAGCCAACCAACGGTCATATTTCATAATCTTGGCCTCATTCCAGTTGGGCTTTCGCCGTCCCAAGAATGGGGTAAGATCAGGTAGGAAGTCGGCATCATGGTCAGAGCTATCAGAGGAACTGGAATCACCCGGATTCCGCCCAGCGCCGAAGTTTCCACCAGGTGGGGGGGCATTCCCACCACCATTGCCAACAGTATTTCTACTGTGGGTCTCCCCAGGGCGATTGTATCTATCAAAGGATTCCTCATCACCCCCCTGATCTCCAGCTAGGGTGTTACCCCGTGTAGGTTGATCACGGTTCTCGGGTGGAGGAGGAGGTATCGGGGTTCTAGGCGTATCGTTCGCCGTTCCCATACCTAAACCCAACCGATATTCCACAAAGGCCTCACAAGAATCAGGATCCCTCGGTGGTCCCACATGTCCGCTTCTCCTACAAAACCGACACTTGGGTGGTCTTGATTGAGGAGGTAGGGCCGGGGGCTGAGGTGCGGGAGTCTCTGAAGAGTGATCTGGGCGTACTACAGGCTCATCACGACGCCTGGTACAAGGAAAGTGATGCAGATACCAAACACAACCCTCCACCGTGAGTTGGTCTATGCGACATTGACGTTCACATGGACCTATCCTTGGTGTCGTTTACCGAAAACCGGTAAAGCTACTGGAGGTGTGTGGCCGCTCCGGAGTAAAGGCCGGATATACCTCTACCGAACGTGGTGGAGGGAACAGAGCCCCGCCCGTTGAGCCGAACAGGCCCACTCAGATTGGCTTGACTGGCGCCGCAGAAGTAGGTGGTGGAGGTACCCATGTGGGCTTCGGTGTGATAGGTGATGGTGCATCATCACTTCCAGGAGCTGGAGGGGGAATAACTTGGACTGTAGGGTTTGTCTTTGGAGCACGTGGCTTCAGTGCATTACCACCAGTTGCCGGCTAAGTCTTTTGCTGTTTCCCGACTCCGGAGTGCTTTGAACCCATAGCCGGACTGGGAGTTCGGGTGGAGATCTTCCTAGTCATGGTCAACGATAAAGCTACCGCCACTTGATCAACAAAGGGGTGAAGTGAGGGCTCAGCCAAGAGTGCCCTTTCGCTCAGGCCTGAAGCCAAAACTACCCCTGCCTCCGTTAACATCCGTTGATATTCCAGGTCCTGCAGAATCTGCGTCAAAAGCTCCGGGAAGTGTAACCTAGGTTCCTTCGGCATCGGAGGTGCGACAGTCATAATGACATCATTTTGCACATCTATCTGGTGACCTTCCTTGACCGCCCGCTCTAAGGCATGGACCCTATTGTTAATGGCTTGCTGGTTGACAACCAGTTGCTTGAAGCACCTCTGTTGCCCTCGCATCCAGTAGGCCGCCGCGTCAAAAATTTATTGCTTAAAGATTCGCAGAGATTCTTCATTCCAATATCGCATCTGAGTTTCCGCCGCCATATTCTGCTGACCAACTTCATGAAGAATGTAAGGCTCAATGAACTGTGGGGTAAACTCTGCAAAGGTAAACTCCTCAGGGCAATCAGCAGTAGATCCCGCCTTAAGAGGGGTGGGTGTAAAGGAATGAAATAAACGATAGGGGTCGGCAACGACAACATCCCGACATTCTTCGGGAATGACAATCAGGGCCCCCTTGATAAGTGTGGGCATAGCAGGCCACCCAAGACCAGATAGGTCCACGAAAACCGATGCTCGTAAACGGAGGTCATGGTCCTGCTGCGCAGCACAGTCAACACTACCAATGATGGCAGACATCTTCGTTTCCACCCGATGCTTCTTGTACCAGAAAAGCGACTGGTACTCGGAAGATGTTCACAACAATGGTCAATCAATTAAGCAGGAGAGAATGAGTTAAGCGAAAAGTTAGCTTAACGGTATACTGTAACGGGGGCTCTCTGTGGGAAGATGGATCCCAAGGATGCGGCCGTACCGAAGCTTTCTTCGTACGCAAAGTGAAGAACAAATATGTAAGAGAGAAAACCTTAATGGTGAAACTTAATATCGTTAAGCCGTAGCTTTACTCAATAAGTTCTGGAGAGGATAGTTGATCATCTTAAGAGAAGAGGTCTCGCATATTCTTAAGTAGAATTATATTGCCAGCTCCTCACCGTCACTCCTAAGCTTACCACCATTGCGAGCATGCCCATCTCCTCTGGGCCTCGGGCTAACATTCTACTGAATGTAAGCCTGCTCTGCTAGTTCTTTATCCGACGTGAAGTGTTCATGCAGTATCCAGACACCTACAATTGCCTGCAGGAGAAAACTCTTCATATCACTGTCCTGTTAGTGGCGAACTAACAAGTTACTGATAAGCTAGCCTAATATGGAACTCACTGTCCCATTCGTATTCGTCTATGCAAGTCTCGTAGACAACATTTACGTTTGACAACTCTATCGCCTTCTACTCTCTTCGACATGATAGCTTTTGTCTACGGACTCCCGTGATGAGACACTTAAACCATTGGCTAATACGGGCGCTACCCGTAGCCACTGGCGATAAACACCTCCAGCAAGGTAAGGCTACTACGATCTAGAGCTCGCTAACACTCTCCTGACATCTTACAGTCTTTCAGAGACATACGGAGTCGAAGGTCTACCACATAACCGGAGGCCTCCCGGGCTTCCGGTATACCTTACATACCTACCACCGTAGGCTTTTAAGGATCAGTGGTGTATACACTTGAGAATCACTTGTCGTGTAACAATTCGATTTCCCCATGGCCCCTCATATATCCTGCTAAAAGCTTCCGGTCGGGAGGACAGCGACAACGTATACGGTATTGCGCCGCCGTCTTCAGTCATAGGCTTTTCCTAGTAAACCAGCAACTTCCCTACAGTTGGCCCATGACGCATTGTCTGTACATTGGGGCCAGACGTGGGTGTTGGACTCAGATTTCTCAATGTTTGCCCAAGGCAAGATTTTCTCCGGTTCCCAGCCCAACAACAGATTACCCGATTGAGCCCAGATTCGAACCTCCTATATAATCTTGCGTAACAAACAATCCTATGACTTTTCCTGAAACTCCGCGTAACCTTTTACACACCAGGTAGGGTAACTCCTATCCAAAAGTTGGGTAACCTGTTTGCCAAGATAGGGTAACTATACTCCCTAAGGTAGGGTAACTACCTGCCTTAGGTAGGGTAACTCGCCGGAACTCTCGGAGACCTTCCGAACTCGCAGCGTAGACTTCCCTACCTACCCGGTATACCTTTTCTTGTTCGCAGTGTAAGCATTACCATTTGCTTAGTCCACATGGTATCCCTTTGATAGAGTTACCTGACTAGCCTAACTGTAACCCTTCCGGGCCCCGGCATGGGAGAGGACTAAGTCTACTGTTAGATCCAGCATGGTCGTTACAACCAAAAAGGAGAACCAAAATAATCACCAATGTAATAAAGAATGTCCACAAGGAACCTTGATTAATAGAAACCAAGCCCCTCCCTCAAAGGCACAAGTCCCCTGGATCGAAAGGCCCACAAGGGTATGGGAAAACATTTCGGATCATGACATAGGGGATTAAGGAAATTCGGTACCGACGGCGACATCGATCAGGTAATCTATATGACAGGTGCCCCAATAGGCGTACATGTCTATAGGAATCGAAGAAATGATGTTCGGAAACCTCTTGTTACCGTTAACGAACTCAAAGCTCAGTAGGGTAAGGTTAAGCGTTTGAGAGTTCAATAACGGAGTAGAGTCAGGAAGGCGTTGTAATTAAGTCGTTAATACTCGGTTCGCTAAAGCTATTAAGAGTAAGAAAAATAGATAATAACTTGTTATATTGATAATATCTCTTCTCCGTTGCTGTCTATCAAATAGCTGGGGAGGAACTCTTATATTTACATCCTGTGGGAGTTTCCACGGCCAGTACATCTAATACCTATACTAACTAAGTACATCCCTAACATCTACTAGTCTTTCGTCTTATCAATCCCCGGTGCGAGCAGTCGTAGACCCGGAATAATTCCCTGATTTTGGTCATTCGGCTTATTTTACTTCATCGTCCTGAGGGTCTGCAAGACTCCGCCAGTGGGAAGTAAACGATGCCTTTGCCATGTGAACTTAGTCTACCTATGCCGCCAAATTTGCGAACCTGCCAATCGTTCCTCTTATTCAGAGGGGATCATTCTCAATGACCGACAACAGTGACAACACAGAGGCATGACCGCATTATCTTTTCGTAGAGTTGGTAGGCTTAGTACTCCCTTACTTCTTTGATTTACCTAGTGAAATTGGGCTTGCAGGTACGTCTCCTTAACTCCTCTCTCTTCTTGCGGACCTATGACTATTTGTAGTCGGTCAACGAGAAGCATTATTGTTTTCGGATTCGGTAGGGTTTTCTGTTCACGCAGATATCATTTTTATCATATACTGGATTCCAGTTGTATGAGCAGTGCACACTACGACTCTCATATTTCCTGCGAACAGGTTCCAGTCGGACGGACAGCGATGACTTATCCTGTGTTGCGGGGAAGCTGCCAATTTTGCGATTTTTGCTGGAAACTAGCAACTTTACACCGTACTGCAGGCAACATCCGTGCCCTACATCGGGGCCAGAGGGGGGTGTTAGAATTACATATACCTAACACCTCTCCCACCACCGGGTGGTAAGGACCTGCAACATATCAACCAGGGAAAATAAATGGTGGTAGTCGGACACGTGTTCCAGAAACTTGAAGGTCTCTGATAAGGACCAACTTGTGATTAAAACGAAGTCAGGAGGAATCACACTAGGGAGAGTCGGTAGAGGCGAGAGAGATGACGCTGGAGACTGACGAGGCATACTTTGCTCCGTAGCTTTCATTCTTACCGGCACTTGCTGGATGCACTAGAGATAAGGCTCTAAACTTGCTTGGCAAGATACAGTCTCTCTCGAATTGATTCATACGTACTGATATATGAATTCTGTGACGGATATGATCTCATGACATGAGGGTGGAGAACAAGTGAGGGCAGGATAGAACACGGTAATGGGCCAGCCCGATGAACCCAATGGTAATAATATGTACCTATCTGGACGACTGTAGTTACCCCCCAGACAGGACCCGCAGGTAGTAAAAGCAAAATGAGAGAGAACCCTTGGGCTAGGGGTAAAGACTACTAGAAGTGGGCTGCCTGATGACCTAAATTGGAAAGAGTAGATGACGGAAGGGCAAGCAATCCAATAACTGCTCGCTCTCACCTCGAGTGTTGATGAAACCTCAAGAGACCAAGTTAATATCCCTATTGAACAAAAGCCAACCGGAATCAGTTCAACTAAGGATGTCTGATTGACTGAAACTATGCAGCCATGGTCCCAAACATCCACAAAAATATCTCAAAAATGAAAAGCCCATACGTTCATTGAGGTTGGGAAGAGGGTAAGGATACCTCAAAGCAGATCATACACTTCCCTAGAAGACATCACACATATCGAGACGGAAGGGGGAAGAATGCGGGGTCGCGTGTTATTCGATTCTGGTTCTAATATCTTCCTGATTAATGCTCGCCTCGTATGAGGATATGATATTCTCTATAAGACAAGCACGAATGCTACGGAGATCTTATGATCCGATGGGTTGGCCACTGAAAGCTGCAGAACAGATTTTACCTGTCCAATTTTGTTAGAATTCAGAACAAACTCCTACCAATCGGAAATCTCATGTGAATTTGCCAACACAGGAAATTACGACCTTATTATTCCTTTTGGGTGGTGCATGGAACACCACATGATAACTATTGAAAATCCGGGGAATTAGTATTTCTCTGAAAAAACATGTACGGACCATGAAGTTGATGAAGGATTGGGTGATATGTGGGAATATGACGTGACTGTGGATTTCAACAAAAATTCACAAGTCATAGGACAAATGCAGTGTAAGGATGAACAAGTCGAAAACGTCATACATAAAATTCTAAAACATTACAACGATTAAGTACAACTTTTCGAAGATGAAGTTGCAACCCAAACACCCCCTAGGAGAAAATGGGACCACGCTATCAGGATTAAGAAAGGGGAAAAACCACCTTGGGGTCCAATTTACCCATTGTCTGTAATGCAACTAAAGGAACGGTGAAAGTAATTGGATGAAATGCTGCAACAAAGGAAAATATGACCAAGTCAATCACCTGCCGGCGCTCCTATTCTCTTCGTTCCCATAGCAGATGGCAAATTACGACTATTAATCAATTACCGAGGGTTGAATTCAGTTACCATCGCAGACTAGTACCCGATATCTATCATGACGGAACTCAGAGACCGAGTGGAAGGATCCCAGATTTTCTCTAAGATAGCTCTTAAAAAGGGATATTACTAGGTCCGAATGGACGAAGGAGACGAATGGAAAACAGCGTTCTGATGCTGTTATAAGCACTACGAGTACATGGTAATGCCTCTTGGATTACTTAACGTACCCGCTACCTTCCAATCAATGATGCATGAAATACTTCTTCAATTTTTGGCCCAACGAGTTGTCGGCTACTTAGACGATATTCTGATAAATTGAGAATATGAAAAGGACCATATTGAACTGGTCCAGTGGGTTCTGCAAAAACTAAAGGAAAGGCAGCTGGTGGTCAACCTAGAAAAATCAATATTTAAAGTCAAGGAGGTGGAATTTCTAGGTTACATTGTATTACCAAAGGATTGGAAATGAGTAAAAGAAAAGTTAAGTCCGTAAGAGAACGGAAGGCTCCCACCTCTGTCAAGGAAGTTCAAGTCTTCAGAGGATTCGCAAATTTTTACCACCATTTCATTCAAAACTTCTTCGCGATCTGCAAGCCAATCACGGAAATCCTGAAACCTGACCCCCAGAACTTTTATTGGGGCACTGAGCCAAATACGGCTTTCAAAATTCTGAAAGACAAATTCATTACCACTCTGATACTTGGTCATTTCCATCCAGGGCTGGACAGCGTAGTGGAATGGGATGTCAGCAATTTCGCTCACGGTTACGTCCTATCACCATTTCAAGAAAAGAAACTACATCCGCTGGCATTCCATGCACAAAAATTGAATTGTTTGTAACAAAATTACGAAATTCATCATAAGGAACTACAGGCGATAATGGAAGCATTTAAGGAATGGAGACATTACCTTTTAGGTACAGAAAAACCGGTCACGGTTTATACAGACAACCAAAATTTGCAGCATTTCCTTACTACAAAGAAATGGAATGGAAGATAAATCTGTTGGGCACGGGCACTTGTGGAATACAACTTCAAGATCGTTTTCCGAGCAGGAACAAGAGTCGGAAAACCGGTTAGTTTAAGTAGATGGCCGGAGTACCGTCTATAGGAGGGAGCTACGCATAGCAAGTAGTCTATTTTGAAACGTGAACATTTTCAGATCGCCTTAACCTCAATCGAGGATGACAAAGATTAAGGAATAGAAATAGAGGAAGAACCATCAACGCTGCACAACATACGAATTAAACAGCTGCGCAAGGCGGCCACATTACCGAGCAAAGGATCAAGAATGGCGGCTGATCATGACCTTTACGCTCTAAACAACGCGCCACTCCCAGCAAAAACAACAGTTATTGATTGATACAGGTATCGTGGTCAGCCTGCCCAAGGGTACATATAGGAGAAGTGCGTCTCGCAGCGGACTCGTAAGCAAAAACGGAATCAAGAGAGAGCGGGAGTTATAGATATGGACTATATGGAAGAACTCAGGGTACTCTTGGAAAACCATAGTTTTAAAGACTGCCGTGTACGACGGGGCGACTGTATAGCCCAACTGATAGTAACTTAAATAGACAGCTGCGAAATGAGGGAAGTAAAAGAATTAGAACCGACAGAACGAGCAGACCAAGGGTTTGGAAGCACAGATTATGTTCCAACACAGTTCCTTGCGGCAGAAACATTGAGGCCAATGAAAAGTATACTTCAGGCAAATGAAGAGGGAAATGAATACTTCGACAAGTTCAACAAACGACATTGCCTTCGATCAAGACAAGAAAATATCTTGATGTCAGATTCTACTCTTGCAAAGGTAGAAATGAAGATATTGCGACTGAATTTTTCGACCAAGTCTTAGTGGCTGCGGAACTAGACAAAGAGTGGAAGGACCTAAAAGAGTTAGAAACCTTGGAACGAGATGGGAGGACATCACCAAAACAATAGAAAATAATCAAAGGATTCCTCTACTACAAAAATTGGCTCCACATACCCAACAGTGAAGAACTACAAACAGTAGTAGCGAAAGGAGGCCATGATTCTAAGGTGGCAGGACACTTCGGCCAAGAAGAAACCCTCGAAATAGTCACTAGGGATTTTGATTAGAAAGAACTTAGCGGGCTAGATAAATGATTATGTAAGGTCATGTGACGAAGGTCAACATAACAAATCCCCACGACATGCCAAGTACGAGCCGCTACAACCATTACATGTTCCCAGCACAGCGTGGGGGTCAATCTCTACCGACTTCATCACCCACCTGCTAGAGTCTCAAGGACACACACAAATAATGGTCGACATGAACAGATTCACCAAAATTGCCCATTTCATTGGCCTACATGAAAATGCAACCGCCAATAATGTGGCAAAAGTTGTCCTACAAGAAGTATGGAAACTACATGGATTGCCAACAGAAATAGTATCGGACCTGGACGCAAAGATTTCAGGTGTATTCTAGGAATCATTATGCAAGCTATGGAGAATAAAACGAGAAATGTCAACCGCATACCAGGCGCACCCGGACGGACAAACTGAGAGATCTAGTCATGTGCTAGAAGATTACATAGGGAACTTTGTCAATTACGATCAGGACCATTGGTATCAACTACTCGCTCTAGAAGAACAAGCATACAACAACTCTGCCACGAACGCCTATAAAATGTCCCCATTTGTCGCAAACTATGGCTTCAATCCACAAACGGAATGGACCTAAGAAAGGGAAGCTCAGGATCCAGGAGCAACTATATACTCAAATTGGAGGAAAATAATTCACCAAAAGGCAGCAGAGACATTGGAACATGGAAGGGAAGCCATGTGGAAATACTGAGACGAAAAGGCTATGAAACAGTCAGATATAAAAATGGGCGACAAGGGGAGGTTAAATGCACAAAACATCTGTTCCAATTGAGCAATCCAAAAAGCTGAGCCCTAAGCTTTGTGGATCATTCAAAGTCCTAGCAAAAGAAGGACCTTCGTCTTACAAACTAAATAGTTGCACCCGCTGGCATTTTGACCCTCTATTCCGTGTATCATTACTGGAACCTTACCACACATCAATTCGGGCAGGAAGAGAACAACCACAACGAGTCCCGAAGGAGATCGAGGGAGATTTGGAATAGGACGTTGAAAAAATAGTGACGCGTGAAATAATCTCATACACTAGAAAGGTTCGCGGACGCAATGTTCGGATGCGCGAACTAAGGAATTTTGTGAAATGGAAAGGTTGTACGGAGGATGAAAACACCAGGGAACCACCAGAAAGTATAGAACATGCGCAGGAACTAGAAGAGAGTTTTCACAGTGAAAACCCGGAAATGCATAGAAGAGCAGAGGTACAATAGTGTGAAAGGATTTCCTGCCATGGCCAAGCAAACGTGGAAGGATTTTTATCCAACAATAATGAGTTCTAAAAAGAATAAAACAAATTAAGGAAAGAAAAGACTCGTGATGAGCTTTTGGAGGTGGGAGCTTGTGTTAGGCATATGGAATTCCAACACCCCCCTCTGTCCTCGATGTAGGGCCAGAACATAACCTGCAGTATGGTGTGAAGTTGCTAGTTACCAGCAAAAATCAAGGAATAGGCAGCTTCCCCGTAACAGCTTATAAGTCGTCACCCACCGTCCAACCGGAAGTTGTTCGCAGGATATATAAGTGGAGTTGTGAGTTCTGTTTATGCAACTGGAATCTAGTATGAAATACAAAGGGTACCAGAACCAACAGAAAGTTCCGCAAAACAATATTATGATATTGCGATTAACTTGGACGGACTACGAGTTGTCATTGATCTACAATAAACAGACGGGAGTCAAAAAAATCTGGCTGCAAGATTATCTCGCTAGGCAAATCAAAGAAGTGATGAGCACCAAGCCTACCAACTCTGCATGAAGATAATGCAGTCATGCCTCTGGGTTGTCACCGGTGTCTGATATTGAGACTGATCAACTCAGTGACAGAGGAATGACTGGTATCTTCGTAATTAGGCGGCATAATTCAGACTAAGTTCAGATGGAATAGGTATCGTTAACTTTCGCCTGGCGGAATCTGGCACACACTCAGGAAGACGGAGTTAATAAAAGATGAATGACCAGAAACGGGGAAATATTCAGGGTCTACGAGTGTTCGCACTCAGAATTGATTAGACGAAAGACTAGTAGTTGCTGTGGAAGTACCTAGTTAGTATAAGTATTAGATGTACTGGCCGCGGAAACTTGCAAGGGATATAAATATAAGAGTTCCTCTCTAGCTATTAGAGAAGCAAGCAACAGAGAAGAGCTCTTATCAATATAACATGTTATTATTCTACACTTCATACTCTTAGTAATTTTAGCGAAACGAGAATTAGCAATTACAATTACGAACGTCTTCCTGACATTACTCCGTTGTTGATCCTAACGCGTAACTTGTTAGGCATAAAGGAGCGATCGTTTATTGCCAAGGAAACAACCCTCAGATTGCGATAAGTTACCGACGTATATTGTCGGCGAGATAGTTATTCCGACCGACATAAGATTTACCGAAGCCTTAATAGGAGTCTCAAAGAATATGAGATAACTTAAATTGAAATTATTGGTCGGTTTAAAAAGGGGTTATCGGACATGTGGTCTGGAGCTCCAACAAACGGA
>QLOI01000937.1:0-26459 GCA_003313605.1 Tuber umbilicatum
TTTTCTCTTCCTTCTAGCCCCGAAAATCTACCTTAGAGTTTTAAGCCACCACCATCTGCTAACGGATCTTTGAACAGTCGCATTCTTGTAATACACGCAGATGGCCGAGTTAGCCGTAGGGCCAAGGGTAATAGGGACAAAACGTGACCTAAGCTCGCCTGGCCTACAAACTATAGGAGGGGAACATTCTGATAGGCCTAGGAAAGGAAAGTCCTGCATTCGATCGCTACCCAATCAGACTCAGCGCATCTTCCGCTTTACTAGGAAAATGAAAAAAACAAAAACAAATAAAAAACCGCTGATCAATTATTTTAAACTCACAGCCGTGATCACGCCAGGATTTGGAGATCAACCGTACAACGTGCTCCACGATTCCTATAGATAACCCTGATCCCGAACTCCCTCACTGCCCCTTTTCCCTCGCCTGTTCTAGGAGGAGAAGAGGGGAGGGAGAGGAGGGAGTCTTCACGATCCGGGAGAGAGATGATGTGATTAGCATATCACAATACTATCCTCGCCGATGCTCAGCTTCGGGGATTAAGGTTGTTTTGAAACTGGTGGCCCACCCTACTTCTCCTCCTGCTTCCTGGGTTTGCGATATTTACCTCCGCAGTCGGTGTATTGCGCATGGCGCGGGAGGGTTTCTTTGAGGTTTGTTATTATTGTCACGCCAATGAGAAGTGATACACAAGAGGAGGTAAAGCAGAGTGCAATTATACACCTAATAAAAACTGAAGAGGTAAAAGGAGTGGAAGCAGGAGTAGAAGGGGTGGTTACCTCTGAGTGAAAAAACGTCCCCCGGGACAAAACAAAACTCTGCCTTCAATAAACGATTGATTGGCAATAGCGTACTCTGGCGGAGTGTCTAATTTCCTCATGATGGATACGTTACTTCATATCGGTAGTGTTATAGGGCGACATCGTTAGTTGACTCATCCTCCACTACAAAGACTCATACCTTTTCGATTTCTTCTGTTATGCTGCTTTCTCGTGATCCCCCTTATTCCACCCGGCATTCATCGTTCGCCCCGGAAACCATCACTACCGCCCCGACTCGCTCGATCCGGATTGTAAGTATAATTATAATCATCTGTCGCTTAACTTATAATAAACAACCGTTGACCGATTAACAATTTTTGACTTGTCTCGTCTTGTCTTGCTTGCCCCACTGTCTCATTTACAGTTCAGCCCATAGCCCCGAACACATGTAGGAGTACCGTATGATATGAATGTATGTACGTGTTTACCCTAAAAACGGTTTTATAAATAGATCGGTGCGCGTACAATACCGGTACTGTCTCGCATGCGCTACGGTACGCACGTAACCAACGACGCTTCTCATGGGGTCTTATCATACCTGTGGTGGTGGAAAACAAGCCACAGGAAATGAATCATGTGGCTGGAGGAGAGCTCCTATCGTGGGGTTTGCCTCAATTTGTGGTTACACTTGATCCGTCTAACTATTTACTCTTGTTCTAGATTCGGTATGTACAGCATATATAGTAGCGCTAGATTCTTTTGAGCAGAGGGTTGGAACGTGAGTGGAACGCTAAGAATTCTAAAATACAAATTGTGTGACAAGGCTGCTAAAGGAAGCAGGAGGTAAAGACCGTAACAATCTGGTTAAAGACTGCTATCGCGATAAATCGAATCAACCTAAATCAAACGCTAAGTATGCCACTGCCCTCCAGACTCCTTTCGTCCCACATACCATCGTTCTCTATCATGCAAATAAACGCTCAAGAACTCGAGAAAAAGGCAAATAGAAAAAAAATAAATGAAAAACCCCCCTGAAAGACATACGACAATATCATAGTAAAACAATCATAGGAAAAAACAATGCTCCCGTAAAAATTTGGACGTGTACTCGCATATCCTCGCTAAGCAAAATCCCAACTCCAGCCCTAATCCTAAATCCCTTGGTATGATCCAAATGCATACCCCACGCTCAAGCCCTCTGATTCTAGATTCATGAGCCAGAAACTTCCTAATAATATGACCCAATATTCGCTCCAGCACTGACCAATCTCCTTGCCAGTCCCTCATGTCCTCCTCCAGCTGCAAGATGTAGAGGAGTCACTCCGCTCCGCAAAATCCAATCACACTCAACTTCAAGGTCCGCGCCTGCGAATATGAGTCTTTTGGCCACCGCTTCGTGCCCATTCATCGCAGCCCAGTGCAGCGGCGTCCAACAGACGTCTGGTGAGTTGAGTGACTCGTTGAATCGCCCTGTGCCCAGCAACTTTTCCACAACCGCTTCGTGTCCGTTCTTTGCAGCCCAGTGGAGAGAGGTGCGTTCGAGGCTATCACGCAGGCAAGGACGCGCTTGGAAGTCGAGCAGTAACTGTATTATGATCTCGTTCCCAGCTTTGGCAGCCAAATGCAGGGCCGTCCTCTTGAGCCCCCAGGAATCAACGAGGTCAGCGCTAGCTCCTGCTACAAGAAGTTCGTATACGGCTGCTGGGTGGGAGCCATTTGCTGCTAGTTGAAGTGGTGTTAGCCCTGATCCCCCACCGTCGTGCCAGTCCAGGTTTGCCCCTGCTAGGATGAGTATGCGGACGATGCGCTCGTGGCCGTTTGCTGCTGCCCAGTGGAGAGGGGTCCTGTGGAAGTCATCTGTCTGGGCCACGTCTGCTCCCCATTCTAGAAGCTTGCGGACTACTGATGAGTGGCCGTTTCGCGATGCGCATTGTAGAGGGGTCCAGGAGTAGTCGTCCAGTGTGTGAACGCTGGTACCGGCATCTAGGAGGATCTGCACGACGCAATGATGGCCATTTGCAGCTGCTAGGTGCAGTGGTGTCTGCCCGAAGAGGTTCTTGCCGTCGCAGGAGTGACCTGTTTCCAGCAGGAGTTGGACTTCAGAAGAGTTCCCGCTGCGTGCGGCTTCGTGTAAAGGGGTATTACTCCGAGTGTAACTGCACTTGGAGGTTTCCTCGATGGGTTCCCAGAGTTCCGCCCCCGAGCCTATAGTATCTGATGGAGATCCTAAGGGAGAGTAGCTATCATCAGGTCGTGGCGTGAAGCATTCGATATCTGACGGTGTTGCTGTAATGACAAGATTCGTTAAATTCAACCCAATTCTAGGTAGAAAACAACAGAGAAGACCATACGTGGTGGTGACTCGACACAAATTGGCTCTGGGTGGGTTTTTCTGAATCTCTCAATCTTCTGATCCAGCACGATTCGTTTGCGGACCGTGAAGATCGAGTCCTTTCCTTCTAGTTTTCTTTTTTCTCGAATTCTGATGATGGCTCTCATCTCCTCTGTCTTCACCTTCTTCTCCAGTCCCCAGGCTTTAATTCTCGTTTTGTACTGCTTCTCTCTTTGAACCCGTTAGTGAAATTCACCTAGTGAAGAGTGGGTGAGATGGACGTTGCATGAAAGTCGTATCGAGAGCTCATAACCCCCTTGACATCCGTCAGATTCCTGTCCTCGTCAAAATAATGTAACTTAATCTTCTCCCTTTGAGCCCCCCATTCAGCTCGCGTATAGACCCTCGGCTTCTTCGACTTTCCTCCATTTTCCAAGTAAGCGTATGGTTGCTGCATAGACATTTTTTCGTTGCATGGAAAAGGATTCTGATAACCAGCGGACTCCCCCAGCAAATTCTGGAAGGGCATGTCTTATGTATGTATACTCTCCCTGTACAGAACGAGGCTGTAGAGGATTTATGGTACAGTACAGGATTTTCCGTGCGGTTGGCTGGCTTGGACCAGGTATATGTGTGGGTGGGCTTTTGTTACAGCATGTATGGGCTTTTTGGAGCGCCTTGCGGCGTAGTGGCAGGTGGTGCAACGTGACTCACGGTTACACACCCCAAGATTTGGTGATACAATTGTGCTACCGATATGCTACACAAAGGGCTATGTAACCTTAGTGGAGGAATTTTGCTCAGAGGCATTTTAGGTAGGGGAGGGATATGGTATCGGAGCCATGATAGCACATTACTAGTCAGCAGAGGGACGGAGGTCGGCCGTTGTATTGGTACCGCTAGCGAGAATGTAAGCCGTGGCTTTTCTCACAACTTCTCACTCGGGACATTCTGTTCGCAAGTGGGTGTGTCTTGAATCATCACCTTAATTTCGATCAGACCAATGAGAGGGGGTAAAGACTGCCCATCGGCGCGCTCGGCAGTGAAAATTTATCCTTCCACACAAATGGGCCCTTCGGAGACTTCGCCGAGAGAGCATTTTGAGCAATCCTATTCTCTACCATAGCTTATTGTATCTCGGGTAATTTCCTGGATCCTTAACTCTTGACGTCACCAAAATAATCCGAAGCCATGCACGTGACGATCCAGATCAAGCCAATGTGGCTGAGCAGCTTCTCTGAGTCAAGACTTGGCAGAGGCTTGACATCATCGCATTTGACATCACCAAGTGAAGTTTATGATACCTTCACTTCTCGCAAACGTGACTACCGTACCTACGGGACTAGGCGAAGCCTGGCCCCTTCCACCCCGCTATCCTTCGGAACCTGCCTAAGAGCTCGCGGTGAATAGCCTGGATCTCGGCGAGCCGGTCGAAGAGCAAGCACGTGAGGCTGGACGGCCACTCGAGAAGGGGGATCCCTTCATTTGTATTGACGGAGCTACGGCCGATACCGCCATCTATCTGAAAGGGTAATACGCCTTCCGCCCGAGCGGATACCTCGCAGATCCTCACGGGTATAGACGTTCATTCACCGGGTCACCATCGGAAGACCTCAGCTATACCCCTTCAAGCCAAGCATTCTTCCAGCTTTCGAGCCAAAATTCCGTGAAATTCGGCATACGAACAAAGGGATAGCGTCGGTTGATGAGAAAAGTACCAGAAGACGCGGGATCATGAGTTCTGAGGAGCATCCAAGGGGGGAGTTGCCGAAGGAGCAGGGTAAGGCAGAGAAGGAACTTGCCGAGCCAAAGTTTGTTATTCATTATTCATTCTAGGATGAGAGGATGTTAACACTGTATTTAGTATGTGGTGGATCACCTCTACCGCGTTTCCGCTTATGGCGGCAGCGTTTGGTCCACCAGCCACTCTTACATCTATATGCGCGCTTGTACAGCCATGGCGGCTACGTGTTCTACCTGGGGGGAAAGAAACGGAGGCGTTGGGAGTCGACGATCCGGCTTGGTAAGTGGTTTTTTGGTGATAGGTGACACCTTTGGTGGAGCTGTCCGCTGACCCATGTATTGGTGGTGCAGGCTTATTGCTGTTAACGCGGTGTCTCTGGCATTCGCTCTAGTTGCCAACGTTTGCTTACTATTAACATTTGCTCGCCGAATCCGCTATCAATTATCTCAACCGATAGTGATAATTTTTTGGTATGATACTCTATACTCCCTTATTCCCTCCTGAGAGATATATTTCTGACCGAGATAGGTACATATCTTCATTCCTATTGGTAGCTCTCGTCGCTGCCGCGTCCAAGCACCTCCGACTCTACCCCCGCCAAGAATATGCCTTCTCCCAATCCTACTACTACGCCATAATATCTTCAGCGCTGTACTTCATCGTAGCTACTTTCCTACTAGCAAACTATTTCAATAGCGTAATATTAAATAACTACCCGCCAACCTTCAGCAGACCAACCCTCCCGCAGCGAACAATGATGCTCCAAACAATAAGTCTCACCTTCCATCTTGGCGTCGGGGCGCTGGTCTTTAGCAAAATAGAAGGGTGGGACTATGCCGACAGCGTGTACTGGGCCGACTATACCCTCCTAACTGTTGGCCTGGGCAGCGACTTCAAGCTAGAGAAAACCCTCTCAAGAGCCCTGTTAATCCCGTACGCCATCGGTGGTATAATTATTCTAGGTCTGGTAATCGGCAGCATCCGCTCACTAGTCCTAGAACGTGGCAAGATAAAAGTAAAGCGCCGAGCAATCGAGAAAGAGAGAACGAAATGGATAAGGCGGTTAGAAGAGCAAAAACACGAGCGGGGAGAGAACCCTTCTGAGCCCGAAAGTGAAGAAGAAAAACTCCGCGATGAGTTCCATCTCATGCGAAAGATCGAGAAAACCGCCAATGCGAAGAGTAGATGGACCTCCCTCGCTACCTCCTTGACGGCGGTTCTGTTCCTCTGGCTGGGTGGCGCCATGGTCTTCACATTCTCAGAGCGGCGCCAGAAATGGAGTTATTTTGACGCCTTCTACTTTTCTTACGTAACGCTCTTGACGATTGGATACGGCGACCTCTACCCGGAGTCCAATTCGGGAAAGCCATTCTTCGTGGTCTGGACTATGATCGCCGTGCCCACCCTTACTATCTTGATATCGAACATGGGTGACACGGTGGTGGGTATGATACAGAAAGTCACATTCTGGATCGGTGCCAAGACAATCCTGCCAGACTTGGACTCTACCATCTCACTCACTCTCGAGCGGATAAAACGCACCAAGGTGGAAAAACAACTCGAGAAATCCGCCACAACCTCCGCCAACACCTTCCCAGAGCAGGTACGCGACATGCAAGAAGGGAAAGAACAACCACTAAAGCGACTGGCAGCAGAAATCCGCACACTGACAAAACACATGACATGTGAACCGCCAAAGAAATACTCCTTCGAAGAGTGGGTGGAGTTCTTAGAACTATTGGGGATTGCTTGGAAGGAAGGGGATAAGTGGAGTTGGTTGGATGATGGAGGTCCATTGGCGAGTCCCTTGAATGAGACTGAGTGGTTGCTCGAAAAGATGTGTCAGAGGTTGGAGGGGGATATCGGAAGGTTGGGTGAGAAGGACGGGATTAGGGACGTTCATGAATCACCAGAGGGGTAACCTCTTGTGAGATGTAGGAAGGGGAAGGGAGGTATTACCCGCGGTGTCTTGTTTGATTATTTATCCTTTATTTTATTTTTTAGGCATTATACATATACTCGGGCTCGGTGCAGTGTATACTCAGGATTCCGGAGCCCTCTTTATAACAGGCCCCGTTTGGCGCGCCAGAAAAATACCATTTTTCTGCATCTCTAGTTATAGCCCGAGCCACAGGCCCCCCACAGGACTTCTGTTTTCATCACAATGGCCGGAACGGCAGCTGCCATCTGTATATGGTTTTTTCATACATACTCCTTGGTCGGAGGGATTCGAGTTTTAAGCAAAGATTAAGTTTCTAAAAAAGAAATCGCATTTTTTTATATGGTGGTGTGCCAAACAGGGCTTTGCTTGTCTTTTTCCTATGATATGTATATGATTTGTATCTATTATTGTAAAGTACAGATACTACCGAACCAAAATATTTCCTGACCGGTTTTACACCCAATTTGGAGAGAAACGGGCATTCCCAACGTGACACCACCCAACGCTGTCCTGATGAAAAGATCCGGAATTTTGACACCAGCTAGAAAATCACTTTGCACTCAACACCACGTATGATACGAAGAAAAATAACAGAACAAGGCCACTCCCCACCAAAAAACAAAAACAAAACCGGGCTATGAACTGAAATCACCAACCGCCCAAAAATATTTTAAACCCCCCAAGACATTCCGCATATAGCCCTCAACCACCACCCCTCCAGCCCACAGCGATCAGAAAAATTCCCCACGGCCAAACCCATTAACCGCCGGAATCGAAATTTCCCCTCCCTCCCTCCCACGCGAAAACACCGCCCCCAACCTCCATTTTTGGCACCAACCGGGCCAACCCTCGAGTTCGCGATCCCGACGGAATAACCCGGCGGAGCACAAGATATGCATTTTTCCGAAAACCCCGGGGATGGCGGAGAAGTGAAGGGACGGGGTGGGGTGCAAAAGTCATTTCCGCTCCGACACTCTGTCGAATTCCGGTTTCTGCGGTTGCGCGGGGTTGCCGTTTCGACTCGACGCTTCGATTATTCTCGAAGGGAGCGGCTTGTCGCGCTGGTGGCGGTGCCGGTCCCCGTATGATAGGCCCGTCTCCATATGATATTTATGATGACTACAGTGCCGACGATAATAGCTTGCCCCTCCCTCGATAGGCATTTTCCCCACCCACCCCACCACACCACACCACACCCCTCTATCATCATTGGAATTTTAGGAGGTTCTCTAAAAGTGCCACGGTTCGATAGCGCGTTCATCGAGCGTTGGGTGTTCCGAGCTGAGATGTTGGAATGGGATCGAACGGGCGGTTCTGACCCGGTATGACTTTGGTTGTTGGTTCGGATGGAGTGGAGTTACGTTGGAATACGGTGCATGTCGGAGTGATCGTTCCAACTTGTTCCGTCGGCCGGAACATTAGACCGGAGGATGATACATGACGCCTAAAATTCCCGGCCGGGATATATGCCTGGCGCGCCGGTGCGTGCGTGCGTTTAGGACGATCAATCCCAAATGGGCTAGAACGGTCTGACGAACTGCCGTGCCCTACTACAAGTATCATAACTGCAGGAGCTGGGACGTTGGGAGTTGCCTCATCTAGTAAGATCTTGTTGGTTTTTTATTATTATTATTAGGAAGGTCTTTCTGGTGTGGTTTTCGCGCCCCCCCTTTTCCGGAGGAGGAAATTCTGGACTGCCTACCCAGTACGGTACACCATTCGAGTTTCTTACTATGTGAAACGGACAATTTTTCCGGGAAGTCCATAATGTATTATATTCTAAATCTTACTGTATCAAAATACTGTAATCACAGCTTGCCGCACAACCACTGCAGCACAAAACCCCGCACGTAAACAATCGTAAAGCCATATCATTACCGTGGAGCGGCATGACAGGGTCCCTCGTTCGCAACAGCAAAACCAGGTGCATATAAAACTAATGAAAGAGAAGAAGAAAAAGGATTAAACCTAACCACAAAACATATCTCCGGGACACCCAGTAGCAATTCCGTAAACACTCGACCCAATCCCTGCTATTTCAAAAACAGCATTAAGTACCCCGCCAAACCCTTCGCCGGCCATCATACCCGCGGCAATAGCGTACGCGAAGGTATCGAAGGTGGCAGGATTCCTCTTGACCCAAAAGTAAGAAATGAAAGCGCCCGTCATCATAGCAGTAGAGTACTGCGTTTGCGGAAGGACGAAAGCGAGACCCATAGTCATAAAGTTGGGTACATATTCGCGGTACTTCTCACGGTGTCCTGTAAGGTAGTTATGTCTTAGGATGACCACGGCTACGGCTAGGATGGCGAAGAGAAAAGAGAAGATGGCAGAGGATTTCGGGATTGGTATTGTTGGGTTTGTTGCGGCGATTGCAACGGCACGCCAGGCTGAGGCTGATGGGGCGGAAAAGGTGCATTTCTCAGCTTCGAGATCGACAATGCAGGGATAGGCCTTCATGAACAGGATGAATATGCTTGGGGACATGAACATTGCTACCACGGAACCCATCGCTTGCGCGTACCATTGTAAAATTGGTGGGGTGCGGAGGAGGAAGCCAACCCTGAAGTCGACTGTGAGATCAGTACTTTGGGATGCAGCTCCTGACGCAATGGCCCCTCCGATAAGATTCAGCCTTTCAGCAGTAGCTTGCGGGAGATTAGCACCCGAGGATGCACCGCCAAGGATGAGCTGGGAGGCCTTAGCAGCCGTGGTTAACGGGGTGGCATCCGTTACTCCTGTGCACTGGATCACCAGGAACGCGAAGACGAAACCGAGGAGAATGGCGAGAATCGACATGCCGACGTTCAAGTGATATTGCAAGGCAAGGACGATGCAAGTTGCAATAATAGTGACAATTAGTGCCGGACCCCATTGCCAGAGTTTGACCTGTTCATCTTCCGATGCGGGGTCCTCAACCAAGTCCTCCATCTCAATCCGGGAGTGCTTTTCGAGGAATGGGCTCTCCCCGCCAAATTTTCTTACGCTCGTGTTGAGACCCATTGCAATTCCCTTCCAGGCCGACTTGAAAGCAAACCAGATCAATTTGTATTGGACAAAAAGTTCGGCGAAGGAGGCAGCAAGCATGACAAATACACCACTATTGATAGTTAGTCGCGAGAATTTCAGATGCCACAACGGGATACATACGGCCAGAGAAGCCAGTAGCGGGGGGAAGGGTGGTTGATAGGATCCTTTAGGTTGAAAGAATAGAAGCTAACTAAATCTTTCCACCTGTCGTATCCTAGATCTCCTTCGGAAAACATTTGAACACCATATGCCATGCCGTTATGCACAAGCGCAGGGCCAAGGATACCTAACCGCCCGTTAGACCATTCGCACAGCACGCAAGAACATCCAGGAAAACCTACCCCAAGCAAGGACGGAACCAGAAAAGAACGAAATAGCAGGGTTAAGGCCAACAAGCATTCCACTTCCGATAAATGCGGGAGTCCACTCAAAGATCCACCCCCAGTTCTCAATGGCAAGGGCATGGTTTGTGTATCCAGACCAAATGAAGAACCAAGTGAAGATATGCCAATCCCACAGAACACCAGGGACATAGGAAGACCCGACACGAAAGATAATTACAACGAGAAATGTGATAACTAATGCCTTGGTCTTCTTCTTCGAAGCCTTTCCCGCAGCCCCGGTAAGAGAGTGCATAGAGCGGATGGTCATTGCCGTGGCGGTCGCGGTGGGGAAGTAGAGTTTCAATTCCCTCGCAGTATGGATGATGAAAAACTTCCGCACTTTTTACATTCTAGTTAGCCAATGCCTCTACGAAGGGATGAACAAACATACAAGGAGTAGCGAAAAACAATCCATAATACGCCGAGACAATGGTGAAAGTGAGCAATCGGGGAAAGTCCGAAACAGGGTCTTTAAGCAATTTCAATTGATAGAGAGCTGGAATGGCGGTCACAAAGATACCACCGAGACCACCGGCAGCAGTAGCGGCAGTCTGAACAATGGAGTTCTCCTTCGGCCCGAACGAGCCCCCAAGAATGGGGAAGTTCTGACCGAGGGTCTTGCTGAACGCAGTCAGGATAGCAAAACCAAAGATAGCTCCAAACAAATTCGCTGCGAAGGTGTATCCGGATTTCAGACCTTGTTTCTCGCCACAATGTCAGTTTATATTTGTCTTGGTTTCTTGATCATTTACCCTCAAGAGGTGCATCCTTACTCACCTAGATAAACGTTGGATGCATTGACCAACCCTCCCAAGATGCACCCAACAACAACCGCACGAACGGTGAGAATCTGTGAGTGGGTTTCTTCTAGAGCTCCCTCGACGATAGGAAACGGGGTGAAGGGATCCCACTCTGGCTCAGACGCAACACTGTCGACCTCATCCTTGGCCCTGTGTTTCTCATCGAAACCACGCTCCCCCTCCTGCGGGGGGGTTTCTATGCCCCCTCTAATCTCATGTATTTTGGAACCCATTCCCCTCCGGTGAATCCTTTCCAATGGCTTCCCGAAACTCAAAGGTAGAATTGGGGGTGGGGTCGGAGAGAAATGGACTGAGAGAAGAAAGAGGGAGGGCAGAACAGGAATACGGGGCCGCTGACTTTGTATATAGGCACTTTCTGGCGTATGGTGGTAGCAGTAGTCTCTTTCGAAGCTGGGTGATCTTATTCTCAGTGACAGACCACAGTATCTCTGCTCTTACGCTCCCGACTCGCAGCGGTGAAAATGACCTGTGTGCATATGGGAGCCCGGCCAGCTGCACGCAATTCTGCCCGGTCTATAGCTCCAATTTCTCGGTGTACTGCAGCCGCTTCATGCAGGTCCCTTGTTTCCTCATGCCCGCTCACTCCCTCCATCTCCCCCCCTCCTATACCCTTCCCTCTATCTACCTACTACCACCAACCCCCCTCCACACAAACGATAAAGCGACGCCGTATAGTAGCACTCCAGAGCTGCACACAGCCATCCCGAGTCTCACTAAACGGATACCTCGCTGAACAGTAGAAATTCTACGGCAGCATCCAATCCTCATATAAAAGCACTCGCTGAACTAGAGCGCAAGAATCTCCGGATCCGTATGGAATTTAAATGCACCCTGCCCCTTGTTTGCGTGCAATTTTATCCTGTTTAACCGTACCTGCGTCCCCGGGGTAAACTTAGACAGACTACCGGTATTCCTGGGAAGGAAAAGAGCAGGAAAGGATGAGAACACCTGCCTGGATGATAAATTGGCTTGGTGGCTTCTAAGGGCGCTGGTTTCCCTGCCTCTTGCATCCTATACAGAGAGGGTGGTTGCTCCCTTTGAAGCAGGATGTTCTGCCGGTACTGGGGTCAACCTTCTCAATACTAGCACGGTACTGTACTGTACTGTCCTGTGCCACGCGCTTGGCAACAACCCTAGATGCCATCAGCCGAGAAATCTACCGGCGAAAATGTGAAGGCAAATCTGATGAACTATTAGATTTCAATTTTTTTACACTCAGAAAGGATTCCGTGTACCAGCCCGCCTTCGCTCGAAAGTTGTGTGTTTCTGGCGGTACTGTGCTCGTAAGTTGCACTAAGTAAATCGCTAAAACCTCCACCTTAGGACCCGGTTCACCTTAGACTACAGAACCACACAGAGTGGCTTCAAGTTATTTTCAACTTTTCCTTCCCCCGCAATTTTTTAAGATTTGTTTGGGTTATTCGACAGTGGGTATTCCGCTATGATATTCATTCCCCCCGGGGGGCTTTTTACCCCAGGGGTGTGAATAAGAATGCAGGGTACCAGTATTGAAAAGGTTTTCTCCCCGATACCAACAGACCTTGATGCGTCGATCGCCGCAACGGGTCATTCGCCGTGTCGTGGCTTGACCATTACGAGTAAAAGTCGCGGATATCAAACGTTGGCCAATCTCTACGGTAGCAGCCCAGCACGGTCAAGGGCAATATCAACCTTAGCCACGCTTTGAATTTCCAGCAAGTGACCCTCCCCGACGACTGAGGCAGGGCGCGCGGTACGTACTGCAAAATAATCTGGGTGCCCAGACCGAAAAGATAGAAATCATAGGAGCCCCAACCGGGCCGTTCAGAACAAAAGTCATTGGTATCGACAGGGACAATTTGTCTCGTGCTGCAAGTACGATATCACGAACTTTCTTCCTCCCCCGCCCTGAATGCCCCGCTTTTCCCTGTACTCATGGCTTGAAGCCGCGCTTCTTTTCGTACAGTGCGACACCACCAGAGGAGAAAAAAAACGCGACCCCAATCCGAGGGCATGAGTACCGGTACCGGATGAAATCCGGAGGTCTTGGCCATCCGGGGTAGCGGGGTGTCGGTACGCACTCCTATCGTTCAGTGTCTCGTAACGACATAAATCTCAACTCCAAGTGTGCCCAAACCGACCGCTATGGGAGACGCAATCACACACCCCTCGTCAAAGTGAGTTTTAACCCGTTCATCACCGGTTGATGATCAGGAAAAAGTGCGCATTGCAAACCGTTTTCTCTTCCCGGACACTTCGCCATCTCAAGCCGGGGAGCAGGAAGAAGGGAAGGATGGGATACCGGTAGGGTGGTGTATCATCCGCGCTATGATATCATTTCTGGTGTGTGCGGTAGAGAGCCCAAGGGGCGCCATGGAGACCTTGCGGTGGGTGGACACGTCCGGAGGAGGAGCGAATCGGGTGGATTTGACATGCGCAAGTTCAAAATAGCTTTCGATGTTCCTCTCTCTTGGCCGGTTGATTTCTTTTTTCTTCTTCGGGGACTTGGGAATTATGGGGGGATGGGCGACTTTGATCTGGCTGTGTCTGCCTTGGAGCTGATACTGGCTGGGCTCGAGGTTTACCAGTATTCTTAATAATATTTAATCTATACAAATATATGACGGGGACGCCAAAAGCGCAATAGATGGTCACACAATCTGGAAGTACTGTACTCGTACTTGTTCTAGAGGGGTAGAATACATACTTTACGAGAACGTCCTCCCGACCTGCCATAATACGGTTTTTTCAACGCCGTCCACCGCGTGCACAAACACCGGTACCCCAGACCGGTACATCTAGATCTGAAACCCCCATCTTGGCGTACTGGGGCCCAGACGCACCTGTACAGTACCATACTGTATCCACGGTAAATCCTCCACCGGTAACATGATTGACTCTTCACACACACTCACCGAATCCCGGTTGACAGGTTGTCTGCGTGGAAGCTCTCGACAGTATATGATACCACCTTCAAGCGAAAAGGGGGTTTCAGGATGGAGCGGGGAATAGCTCTACTGTACTGGTATCTGCCCGGATTATTTCCGAAGACCCCGCGCTCTGCGTGCTTCTCTAACCCTTTCCGGTCGGCGGATTCGAAAATGTTCGTCTTTCTCCCCGTAGTGAGGGCCGGGATTGTCGCACGCTCTTGGCAATTTTCTTACAGCGCTATGCGCAAACAATTCCCGTTATTGGCCGCTGCTGCATAATGACGCTCTGGTGAAATATAATAGCTTGGTACAAGTAGGAAAGATATTGTACACAATACTCGAGTACGGTACACCACAGGCAAGGATTGGGCAAAGCTATGATAGCCTCGCTCCCTCCCATGATGGTACTTGTACTATACTAGTAGGTGGCCCGAAGCCAACGGCAAATGCGATCAACCCCGCAACTAGTCTGCAGTACTATGCACAACGCAGCCGGTAATGTCAAGACGTGATTAGCCAAGCTGGCGTAAATCAGCGAACTGGATTACCGGTAGACTACCCCAACGCAACACCGCCATAGCGCCACGAGACAATTACCACGAGAGCAAATCATTGGAGCAACCTCCATCTATGAGTACCTTAGCTACATACGATCCCACCAAAGTGCCTCGGAAAACACTGCCATTCCCCGCCAGCATGGTAAATATAAAGATCGCCCGTCCAGTAAAGGAGGACAGGAAAAGGGGAAGAAGAAAGACGTCAAGAAACGACCATCAAAAGTTCTCCTTTCTCCAACCACCCCCCACCATCTTCTAGGGATTATCCATGTTACTGTAGGGAAATTCGTACAAGTACTAGCACTCGAATATAGTGCCCACCGCACGCTTTCCCTCGTCGATTGTGTCCAGGGAAAGTTTATTTAACCCAACATTCCTGTGCTGTACTTGTGTTGTACCTGGAGGTCACCAGGAACCGGAAACCACTACCGGTACGGCAGTGGCGAGATCCTTGTTCCGGTGGGATCCAAAATAGTAACCAACTGGGAAACAGGGGGTTCTTTTGGAGACAATAGCGACTGGGAGTAGCTATCTGGTATGATATCCTAAGAGCAACATTATACTTGGGATAGCATATAAAAGGTATAAATCAGAATCGGAAATAGCTCAATTTTATGCAGGTTCATTGAGATAATGAAAATTCCCTCAAGGCCTTTGAGTCTCACTTGTTCAATTAGGTTAGGTGTAACTTCGAAAAATTGGTCTGAGTTTTTGACTTCTGTAGCATTGTTAGTATTTCTTTCCAGACAATGAGATTGTCGGATCGAATAGTCCCGTAGATCACCACCCACTAGTTTCTGATTTTTAAAGACCCCCCTAATACTCGACGTTCTTTAAAGCCCCCGGAATGGGAAATGAGTAGGTGGTCCACTTATAAGTTGCCAAGCAAAAGACGACGCCGGAATACACAAACTGCCCACAACAATAGTTTTGTACAATATGCCACCACGTATTCACATATTCCTCCTCCTAATGGCCCAAGAATAAAAAGCGATAGATTTGTTGACAATCCTTAGGGACCGATCATGTATCCATCCATCCCTACACTTTCTTCGCGGCCGCTTTCCAATCCCTAATATGATCACCGATTACCCTTGCAGCTTGTTCAGGAGTGTGTTGTCTTCCCAGAGCTTCAACGAAATCTCCCTCAGGATCTAGATGTCCCCCTAAAAAATATTCCCACCCCTCTTGGGGGGTTAGGGATATGGAAGTATTGTTAGCACGTGAGCTTGTTATATAAATTTGTTGAGTGAGGGGCTCGTGGCTAAAAAAGACTTTGAACATTGTGGGTGGGCAAGAGTTTGATGAGAAAAGGCAAAAAAAAAAAAAGAGTACTGGAAGTTGGTAACTTGTAGTAAGGAAAAAACCTGTATCGGAGCCTGATCCCTTTGTGAAAAGGTGTGAACAAGCTCCGCAGTAGAATAGGTCGGGGCTGCAAACACTCAAGCATGAAACCACAATTTCATGCTTAGTGATTTGGTAGACGATTGGTCAGATACAAGCAGAACCGCCACCGTGGAGCGATTCTATAGGCACTAAAATTAAGAGACATGAGGGATATAATGCTTACCGCCCCGGCGAGGTTGGGGGTGCGCCGAGGTGGTGTCGGGGACGATGTTAAACTTAAAAAAGACGTACCCATCAGATAGAAGTAAATCGAATGATCCACCAAGTAATCCTGTCCTGGCTTGATTTCAGGTGGGGTCGAGAAATAAACACGATAGGATTTGCATGTTTGCTTGATTTGATCGTAGGTACCTGGTTAGAATCGCTTTTAGTAGGGTATCCCAGGCCAGCTGGCTTCAAAAGGCAAAACCCTCCCGGTTCCCATCACGCAAAGAACCTGATATGCTAGAGCACTCGGGAGCCAAGCAGATGACAGAGAAGCGAGAGGGCAGGGTCTCAAAGGAAATCGAGGCGAACGAGGAATCCGGTCCACTCCAGCGAATCCAGAGAATTCCGAACAGCCCCCAGACAAAATCACGTACCTGTCAAACCGATAAGGTCTGAGTGAAACTCTTCCAAATACCCTTTCATCTGTTATGCACATTAGCTATATCGTTAGGAGAATACTGCGTTATACCGGTATCCTGTGCCGACAGTGAAGTCCCTAATTTACTGAATTGGCAAGCAGTAGGAGGCAACCGGGATACTAACCACTGGAGGTGTATCTCTAGCCGGATCACAAGTAATGAACAAGGGCCTCATTACGTCACCGTGCTCTTTCTTGACCACTATCCCAAGCAAAATTAGTAAACTTAAACTCAAGTTATGTATCGAAAAAGAGGAAAAGGGCTACAAAAAAGAAAGCAGCGGGCGTTAGGGCTAAATCAGTCAGGGTGCCTCAAGGGTGGCGTTTAAGGCCTGCATCGCTCATCGGGCCGTGTATCGCGACGGGTGGTGCAAGTGCGCAGTAAAGGCATAAAAACACCAAAGTATATCCCGCAGATGTGAGACGAGCAAATATGATAGCAGGTCGCCGGAGAGAAAAAAAGAGTATTGGTTCTCAAATCAAAGGAACCTCGGGGGGTTGGGTGAACTGCTTACGATCAATCATAGACGCCATTTTGTCGAGCTCCTCTGGGCAGATATCCGGACAATGCGTGAATCCAAAGTATACCTGCAAACTCTAGTATTAGCATTAAAGCTAACGACCTAGGAGGCTAAGAGGGAAAACAGCTTCTCCCCATCCATGTCACATACCAACATATGTTTACCCCTCCACTCCTCATCCTTCCTCTCCTTGCCATTGTGGTCGAGCAAATTTAGCGGACCACCAACCTTCGGCCTTCCAACACCCTTCGACATCTCCGCAACTCTCTTCCGTTCCATCCGAGCTTTCTCATTGCGAAAGTAGATGGTCAGCCCGACACCGGCAGCAAGAAATAAAATCCCAGACTTCCATGAAAACGGCTACAAGCAATTCCGCAAAAAATATCCATATATTCAAAGAATCAGCCGATACATTCGCAGAGAAACAAGATCTAAAACAAGACAAGCTGACCCCATTGTGATACCGAGATTTTGCCTGCTCAACCGTTTTGAAGCCGAGTCTTCTTGGCGATGCGTGGAAGCCCGACCTGCCACTGGCGCCTTTGGCGAATGACGCCTGGAGTAGTGATGCAGTTCGAACCGGGGACGCAAATGATCCAGCGCCCGAACCGAGGACGGAGCTCCTCGACAGACGAGCGAAAAATTGGGACGCCATCACTGGCTATTCTATTCTTGCGAGAGTTGCGAGCGAGTTGTGGTGAGATGGAAGGGTTGCAGATTTGGTTGATGTGGGATTGGCGGTAGGTGGCAGCGCAATTGGTGGGATGTTCGGGGTTGGGTTACTTTACCGTACTTTGTGTTACAGCACCGGGAGGCTTTTGACGCCAAGGAATACTTATGGAGGCTCAAGGTGTGATCCACGTTCGGCACTCGGTACCAGCACCCGTGCTTGTATGTTTCGAACTTGCGGCTCCATTCGAGGATCATAACGGCGCTCGAACGCGCAACTCGTACAAGGTATGATATCAATGGTACACCCCTCCTCTGGCTGGTCCAGTTGCTTTTATCCCTAACCACTGGATGAGATTTCGACCGACTTTTTTCCTTCACCCAAAATTAGAGTAGATTAGCCGAGTGGCTATGTGGGAGAACGGTTACACACAATGTCGCGGTAACTTTGACGAATGAGCCAAAGTTCGACAGACCAAGGTCCACATCCTAAGCACAATGGCATCTAATCGGAACCACAGGGGCCAATCTGTACTCGAGTATTTTCCAAACTTACATGTGACTCACTATGCCGTGGAATTGGGTATACACCTTTAAATTCAAAACTTCCTAAGCAGTCATGTCCCAGATCATATTTCCCTACCCAAAATAGAACGTTCACATACCGTATGGTAGTGTTGAATATTGAACTTACCGCCAAATAGTTTTATCCAAAAACAAGTCCAGGATAGAGGGGCTTTTATTTCTTTTTCATCCTCAGCGTGGAGGAGGGAGCTCCCGCAATCATGCACTAGGAAGGCATCCCAATAACAATTGAGATTACTGATCACCACAAGGCTTTGCTCGATGAAGCCATTTAGCTACCACAAAAGCTAGAGTAATAAGGCCCCTACTCTAGGACGTCTGTAATTCCCTCTTTTAGATTAGGGGGCGAAAACCCCAACGAAAAAGCCGCTCCTCAGCTCTCCGTTGAGAATGAGAAAAAGAAACGACCGACCCCACTATAATAGGAGAGACAACTTCAACGTCTTTGTGCGAGGTCCGGTTATTCCAGCTCCCACAGTGCGGTAAAAGTCCTAGTAGTCGAACCCAGTGCTATGTCGTTAGTTATGATACAGTACAAGTACCTCCTCTGGTATGGTCTGGCGTTTTTCAGTGTCCCCCTTTTTATGTCTCTCGCAGGGAGTGGTCGGCTCTTTTCCTCGCTGTCTTTTTTGCCCTTCTGCAAAGGAGTTCCAAATTAAACAGCACACTGGTCGATTGTTTTGGGCCTTCACGGTAGAGGTTTAATAGAAGGAAGCGAGAATGGAAAGCAAGGAAGAATACTCTGATAATACTTGTCCGTGTGAATCCCATAGAGCGCTCTGGGTAGAGCAGGTATGCTTGTGTTTTGATGGACCCCGCCAACTAAAATAAATATACTTCCGCAGCAAAGTTCATCCCGAGTGATGTCCAATGACCCGGACCTCATTAAAACCCCGAAGATCTTTAGCAACAGACACCTCGAGTTCTGGACTAAGTTGGATCAAACCGTCCAATGTCAGATATCCCCCTTAGAAACGTACTAGCACTCAGGTTCCGAATACCGCAAGACTCGGATAAACGGGCAATGTGCTCCGCAGTCCAAAATTCCTCCTCTTCCCCGGAAAAGGGACGAAAAACACCCCCGAAACCTGCTTTCCGAGACAAATAAAAAGGGGAGGAGGAAGAGAACCGGACCTTAATAGGAGAGGCAACCCCAACGCCCTAGCACATAGTCCGATTTCTTACTGTATCCGACCCCACTGCCGCCCGTCAGCTGTAGCTAGATCATGGGCTATGAAAGATATTCCGCGGAAATAATAGACAATAGTCTTCGAGAAAATAGCAAGCGATAGCAAGAGGAGAATGGGTCAGAAATTCCAGTGTTGATAACCATCCGGAATCGGTAGTATACCGCCCTCCACTTATGCCGTAACCGGCAATATTTGATGAACTTTTAATCCGGTCGGAGCTTGTTGTTCTCGTCAGAGCAGCAAGGAAAATTCTAGGGGAACGAGCCTCAATTTAGCACGGTAGCTGCTTAATTCATTCATATTGTTTCCCCTCGGTATCATACCCTGGGGGCATAACCGGGAGAATGAACATTTTTTGTTGGTGAGATAGCACTAAACCGGACTGAGGGGTGGGAGTAGTGGAGAAGTAGACCAACCATCCTCAAAGCTATACAATACTTGCTTCCCACCTCTAGTTTATACTCCGCCCCACCCAAACACCCACTTCAGGCCATTATATCCTGCGCTTACAAGACTCTCTACACGTGACTTACTTCCCTCCTGGGAGGAGTGCCCTATTTCTCACAAATCAGGACTCCGGCATCTAAAGTTCCGTAGCGTTAATATATGAAATAGGAAGATGTAGGGTTTAAAGCTGTATTATAACCCCCTCCTTATCTGTTGGGAATTTGCTTCCCATGAAGTTTTTCCTCAAAATCGAGTGATGGTCCATGAACCACAGTCACTGGTGGCTGAATACTGAAAAGCAGAGTTCATTACTAACGAATATCTACACATCGACGACCTTTTTCCCTCCAGTTTAAGTCTGGCACTTTATGCACGGATGTGTGACATTGAGATAGCTGCTTAACTTTGAAGTTATACAGCAAGGTTGGCTGACGACAAGCGATCCTTGTACTGTACGCTAGGGTGTGTGCCAGGAATTGGTTGGATTTGGGGCTACATTGTGGACTGAGTTTTCAAGGGGGCTTCACCTTCAGTCATTGTATATACGTGGGCAGAGGGATGAGTCCTGGTGGACTACGTGCGCATTCTTGGACATCCTAGTTTGTTAGCATGAGCGTTTGTGGTCACAGAAAGCCTTACTCGGGCATAATAGCAGGTTTCCCTTCTCCCTCCTTTCGCTTTTGTCTAATCAATCAACATTGCACTTTCAATTCACCCTACCACTACAACACAAACTGCGTCTCCCCTCTACTCACTCGATGGGAAGAAGTTGTAGTACTTTCCTGGGGGGCTAAGAGGCTCTTTGTCTATGTGAGTTGTACCGTTCAGGTAATAATTTATTCTCTCTCAAGATGCATCCCGAGGTAGGAACCTAAACTTATCGATTTCGCTCCCCTTTCTTCTTTTCATCCTTCACTCATACCTGCGAAATATGTGTTTGCGAATACGCCTAACTTTTTTTTAAGGTGCCAGCTTAGTTAGCAGGTGCCATGGCATTGGGGGGCTTGGGAGAGGCTTCGATATCGGCTCTCTTTAAGAATTCTTCCGGAAGCGATTCTTCTAGGAAAAATAACAACACGATAAATCTGAAAGAATCACTCGCCAATATTGCTTGAAGATGCGGCGAGCCACACCTCCTTCTCATTATTGACTTTTTAGAAATAACGGCTGACATACTCTCATCTCTGTCTCCCCAAGCTCAGCAGTACTTGCGATCAATGGCGGTACTTCGGTGCTGCAAGACCCAATGTCTTTAGCTTTTTAACGGGTTGGCTACCGGAGAAAGGGATAATTCCAGGGTGAAACCGATGGTCCTTGTGGGGGCATATTCCTCCCTTCTTCATTTTTTCCCCCTTGTTTGTATGGTCATGGTGTTTGGTTCCTCACCAGAAGGTGCGGTACAGTACGCTGAGGGCTTGTTAAATGGCCAAATATGGTCACCTTTCCTAACACCTCACTTCCCTCACTTCCCCTGGGAAAATTAACACCTGCATCCTGTCACTAACTCCCCACACTGCGAGCACTGTAGCATAACTCCCTAAGTCTCCACTAGCAAATTCTTTACCTCCCCGTTTTTTCACTGAAGGTCACTCGGCAAGCCTGATAGGACCCAATCTTATCCGTAACCGAGGTTCCACCGACAAAGCAAAAACATTATGGAGGATACAAGGTCCCAGGATGGCAAGGCCGGGTTTTTAATTTGTAGGTCTAGACCCTATCAGAACATGTCACAAAATGATATTTTTGCTCGAGCCGTTATCATCCATCCTTATCGCGAGCCACGTATCACATTACCTCGGCTGGAATATAACCGCTCTATAATGTCCTTCTTGACAGCTTTGACTTCTTCTCCCGATCACTCATATACTCAAGACATCACCAGGAAAAGCAACTACAGTGTATGCTGAGGATCACCAAAATATACACATATGGTATTATCTGAGGTTTCTAAACCCCACCCAGAAGTAGGACTGACTCGCTAACAGTGATAGCCCCCGGTCGGGATACTAGTATTCCCATTGGGCGAGTGACCAGCAATGATCATGGTGCAAACCAAATGATCAGCTTTGGGAAAAAAGGCTCCTCAGTCCGAGCTGGATTATTTGGTGTTAAGAACAGCTTCGGGCCTCAATGCGTCCTAGAAGGAGGATCTCGCGGCAGAATGGGATCTCGGCCCCAAAGCGGAGAATGCGCTGCTAAACGACTTAATCGAGCATTTGGCATGCCTTGAGCTATGCTCTCACTGCACTAGCACACTTTGGACACTCCCCATCAAAATTGGAGTTATATTTGGATCAGTATGAAGTGCACTCTACATCTACCCCAAATCGCGGGGAGTCAGGTGAGAAATTGGAAGCGGTCGGGAGCAGACAGGAGTCTGTCCATTTTTTTCGGATCCTAGACGCTTATACGGGGGGAAAGAGCAACGAAGCACGGGGCACCACAACACACTCATCAGAGATCGAAGATTTCAGCTACCGATATCGATCAACTGTTCAACGAGAAACTGCCATTCCATGAGCTTACTCCTCGAATAACAGTTGGGCTGCCGGTGCTCCCCAGGTGCGTTACTCCACGCGTCCCCCGACAGGCTTACTTACTTTTGGTAGTACGAGTATTCGAGGTGAAGTCGAGGCAACAAGAGTGCCAATAGACTCGAACTTCGCGAGAAAGCCAGGTTCCAAAATATTTGCACCGGAATGCAACATCATAACGTCATGCGTCAGTCCCGCCTAAAATGCCACGCATCCCCTCCCGACTTCCGAGCATCCAAAACTCTTCCAATCGTGGGTGGACACCCCTGAGTTCGAGTCCTATAACAAATTATCGCGGTCTGGCATGTACCGGTATGCCCAGTCAGTATGCGGCAGATACTATCTGGGTCAGCGATTTTCTTTCAGAAAAAATAAAAAAAGCAATACTCGTAGGACCATTTAGCGAGGGATGGGCAGATTTCTTTCCAAATTTGAAGCATCATTTGCAAGAAATCGAGATCGAAGGGAGAGCTATACGAATCCCCACTATTTCTGGTTATTGAGGTATGTGTGAAACTGGGAACCCCCTATCATGGAATGGCAAAACATATATTGGTTTATTTCATCAAGCAAAAAAACGCCTGCCCGATCTCGAACGCCGATTCCCAAAACAAAACAGAGATAATGCTTCAAATTATGCACCAACTAACCAAGGTCACGAGAATCATTAAGAAGGTGGCCCCCTGGAACCTTTTCCCCCGGCCAGCTGCCCGCGAGCAATAGTAGCCCCGTGATCTCCAATATTCACAACTCTCTGTGCTCCCCCCCGTGCTCCCCCCACTCCCTCCGCTGCCACCACCCGACCCGGAAGCTGATCCACCACCGCCCGTACTTCCGGGGCCATCACCACAGGAACCCTGGGGATCAGCTCTATTTGCTTCAATCCCACCATATTCCACCTGGCTTCCTGGATTTGGGAATGCCACGTCTTTACCGCCTACTGTTGTACATCCATTTCCGATGTTCGCCAGAAAAATCGAACTGCCGGAGGCACGCGGAGTTACGAGTTCCTCGGCGGGAATCGACCTCGATTTTCGACCACCGGAAATGGTAACCACGGCGCAGTTCATGTACATTTCCCGGTTCCCCTGATTATTGAACCAAGTCCTGAGTAATTGGTCAGGTTAGCTAAGAGATTCCAGGCGCCCAGCCCTAAAATAAGTAGCTCAGCTACACTGGAACGTTTGGAAAGGAAGGTACCAGGCAAAAAGCGCTTCACCTCCAGGAACACTACTAGGGATCTTGAATTCGAAGGTTTGATCGCTGCCAGGATCGGGTTTAACGCATCCTCCTACCCAAGACTTTATGAGAGTCCAGGTATTCCCGCCGTCGAAGCTCAGGGACGCCTGACATGATCCTCCTGCATGGGTAGCGGAGCCTGCAAGTCTGTTTTCCGCTCATCAATACTCTGGAGAGAATCTGAATTCGGCTCTGCAACTTACTGGAGCTTGTAGGATCCCCCTCGTGACCAAGTAGCTACACTCTTTGCGCCCGGAGTCCCGAGATCTTTGTGGTAGCCTTTGCATGGGTAGTTGGATCCAGAAGAAGAAAGAGGCGAGCTATAGTCATAATCTTCGACAGTCTTGTATGGATTTGTCTTATACCGGAGGGGCGGAGGGTCAGACATAGACATGTGCGCAGTTACCGGAACTGCTACACAGAGTAATCCCATGAGGGTTCCGAAAAGAACTATGGGCACCATCGTTCTCGGTAACGCTGTAGGTGGCCAGGTGCTCGGGCGCTCAGGTGCTCGGTGAAGAAATGGACAAAGGTTTTGAAAGAGATGCCTTTCAACTGCAAGATTCAAAAATGATTTCCCGCCTCGCTTTGTCGCCCCGCAATAGAAGTCGCTAGAGATTCTATTCTCGTGCTGTGCCGGTGAAAAGCATACGAACCAATACTTATTTTTTGGCGCGCACCAAGCTAGATGAGCTGGCAAGGGATGTGACTGTTGGAATTCCATTTCGCCCTTTCCTGCTCTTCAGCCCCATACCAGTTTAGTTCAGCCATTGAGTTTTCCCCCCCAATGGCAGGGGAGAAAATTCAATGAACATTTTTGATTTTTCCAACACGTCGAGATTCTTTTTCCCAGCCAGCGGCTATTCAGCCCGCTCCTTCGCTCCTCAGAATAACAGAACGAAATAGTCGTTGAGAGTTGTCAAATTCCTGCAAGCTTGACGCAGGCATTATCGTTTTATTTGGCCCCTAGCCCTACTCGGCAGAATGGAAAACGCGTTCCGTAGGTTACTTGTGTCTTGGCACTCGCCCAGTTATGTACCGCCTTCCCCAAAAAACCGGCCGGATCATCTGATAAGGTTGGACAGATGATGCCGGGTATCAGTGCTTTCGACAGCCAAAACCACCCGATGGAATTAGGAACGAACACCGCTTTTAAAAATGAAATTATTGGGGGAAAAGCTCCGTTGAGCTACCCGGAGCTCACTTTTCCCCATTTTTGTCAACTTTGTTTTCCGGTTGAGTGGGTATTGAAGAATATAAAGCGGTTTTGTGTAAGTGCTGGTACACCAGCGATTGGGGTCGTTTTTAGGTGTCTAGCACCCTGCGGCTGAGTGTGGGCAATCACCCATCAACGCAACGGGTCTGGCATGGTGATCAAACAAGTTCCACACAAAGCCGCATGATAGGGCACCTAAAACCCACCCACCCGGTTACCCCGCTAACACATGAGTACAGTACAAAGCATTGTTCCCCACCCAGCACTCACGCAATCCAAAACAAAAAAGTTGACAGGAATGGGGAGGAATTTTTCTCAAATCATCTGATTTCCCCCAGGTTGTACTCTAATCCATCTGGTGGATCTTGGTTTCGGTGAAAGGGCTGATGTCAGATGCTCGGCCCATCCAACCTTAAAGTCAAACAATAACCGGTCTTGGCGAAAACCCGGATTACATGGCGGGATAATGCGGCACACAAACAACTCGATATTGCACTTTCTTCTCTCCTTCCTACTTGCTCGGAGTGGACCCCCGCCGCCCACAAACCGGTGAAAGGAAAATCTACGATATGTGCAAAACATCTGAATGGGTAAAAACATTACGATAAGCAAGACGCTGCAAACGCCGATACTCAAGGTTTTCAACCCAAACTGTACTGCACAAAGACTGGGGTAATGGGAAATTATTTGCTTAGAATGATAAGAATGTTTACTGTTGTCTATTAGGAAGGGATGAACACCCGGTCGAAGAGAAGAAGAAAAAAAAGATGGCACAATAAATCCTGGTGAGGGTGCAACAGGGGAAAAAAAAAAAAAGAAGAAATCGCAGTCGATGTGCTGTGCAATCTGTGATTCGATCTCACGATGAAGACGAGACTTGTGGCGATGACCGATGGATGAGAGCACCGTCGAGGGGGGAGGAGAGAATGGAAGGAAGGAAGGAAGAATGACAGAACAGAACAGAGAAAACATAGTAATTCTGCCCTGACGGAATATCATCGCCAAACACTGGAAGAAAAGGGTTAACGTATCCAGTGGTGCTCGGGTGTAACAGCCATTCTGGAACCTTTTTTCCCGTCCTTTCGAAATAATAATAACACTCGCAGCACGGTACTCAAAAACTCAAAAGGTTAATTTCGCTCGTACAACAACGGGTGAACCCGCCTTGGAAATTGCATCTCCTCGCGCACTCCCGAGAGGCCCCTCCCCAACCCCGATCCGATCCCAATCACCCGGATATGCTCGCCATCGCCTTAGATTAGAAGAAAGGTGGAAAGGGAAAAAGGAAGGAAATACCGTAATGGTACGAGGGGCCAACCGGAGTTTGTCAAACTGGCACGAGTGGGGGTTGACTAATGTGTTAGTACGGGTACTTGTATTATGATACTGGACTGGAAGGATCACGATACAAGCAACATGGAAGGGGAAGGAGTTGCAGGTTCATTTTCCGCCCGCCTGCTTTCCTGCGGAATATGTTGGTGCGCCACGCTGGCTGGCTGGCTGTCCGGGGGCCGTCGGGAGCACCCTTTTTTGCGCTACCTTTTTTTTT
>QLOI01000939.1:0-37842 GCA_003313605.1 Tuber umbilicatum
AGGTGATCAGTCTCAATTTCAGACAACCGTGACAACACAGAGACATGACTGCATTATCTTTACGTAGAGTCGGTAGGCTTAGTGCTCCATCGCTTCTTTGATTTGTCTAGCGAGAATGGGCTTGCAGCTACGTCTCCTTAACTCCCGTCCGTTTTGCAGACCTATGACTTAATTGTAGTCAGTCAACGTAAAGCATTATTGTTTTCTGGTTCGGCAGGCCTTTCCGCTCACACAGATATCATTTGTATCATATACTGGATTCCAGTTGTATGAGCAGAGCACACACTACCCCTCTCATATATCCTGCGAACAGCTTCCGGTCGGACAGACAGCGACGACGTATACGGTGTTATGAGGATGCTGCCAATTATGCTATTTTTGCTGGTAACTAGCAACTTCACACTGTACTGCAGGCAACGTCCGGGCCCTACATCGGGGCCAGAGGGGGGTGTTGGAACTGCATATGCCTAACACACACCATGCTTCGGTTACGGCACTACTAACGGATTTAACCAGAAATGCGGAATTTGTCTGCACAGCCATACATGACCAAGCCTTTGCTCATGCAAAGGCACTAATCAAAGCAAATAAAGTGATCAGGCTATTGGAAACCCTGGAGGAATCCAGTGAACCAGTATGGTTATTTACAGATGCAAGCAAGATTGAAGTTGGTTTATGAATAGGACAAGGACCAACACCTGAAACAGCGAGACCTGCAGCAATACACAGCAGCAAGTTCAGCAAGGCACAAAGCAATTATGGCACAACAGACAAGGAAGCAATTACAATCCTGGATGCTTTGAAGACCTTTGCACACATACTATTAGGACGGAAATTCACCATTGTTACAAACTATGAACCTTTGATACATCTAAAAAGCGCTCGAAACCCCAGCAAGAAACAGATGAAGTGGAAGACAGAGATAGGAACATTCGACACTAAGATCATCTACAAGAAAGGGGAAACTAACTATTTAGCTGATGCTTTTTCCCGGATTTATGAAAGCCAGAAACACGAAGAAGCACCAGAAACTACAGAAGATACAATTCCAATTGCCTACTTTTCTACCCCCTTCCTCAACATGGCGAGTGATTCACACTACGATTCAATCAGTGCTCACTCCAGCTGTGGGGGTGACTGTTCCATATGACGAGGAGGAAAAGATTACCAAGTCTTCGAAGACTGCTCTATCACGGCAGGTAATACTTGGGGAAATAAGGTATCTCTACCAGGTACACCACCTGAAGAAAGAGAACATGCAAACCTAAACGAGATATTCTGTCATGAGGACGATTGTCCTTACCATATCGCTAAACCTACTATTGATTATCGCTCACCCCCTACCGTTTATCGCACGCTATTAATCGATTATCATATACCTGAATCAAGACATATCGATGTCGAGAAACCCCAGCCAAGAAGAAAAGTCAATGCAGTACTTTACGAACACCTCAGTCTAGCTGAAAAAAGCACTTCGCCGTACTGGGACCGCTGTGATAGACTAAATTGCCTGAGGCATGGAAAACATGCAGCAGCTAGTGAAACAATAGTATCAGTAATGCCACTGATCTTAGATGAACACCGACGGAGCCTCTACGAGCAGCTAGAAACTGATAAGGACAAGAAGGCTGGACCTTCAAGGATGGAACTGGTTGAAGATGAAAGAGAGATCATGGATACCTCTAACATAGTACAAACAGCATTCAGAGAACAGATGGTTAGTGCATATCGAAACGACCCCCTATACAGAACAGTTACGAACCTGGAACACTCATCGAAGAAAGGACTAGAACATTACCACATATCAAAAGGAATGATGTTCGCTACAACACGGAGAGGAGAAGACTGTCTCTACATAGCCAGGAGACAGGCGATCGGTAATGCAACATTACGAGAAACGATAATAGCTGAGATCCACAATAAGGGACACCACTCTGCGGATCGAAACCTACACTATGCAATATTATACTTGTTTTGGCCAGAGATGGGACGGGATTTCAGGGACTATGCCAAACAGGGCGAAGTTTGCCAGGTGATAAAGGACAGTACTACACTCCCAATGGGAACAATGCAATAGATACCCCCGGCAGATTAGATTTTTACCTCTTATGCAATCGACTTCACAGGACCCTTCAACGCTTCAAAAGACATGAAACTTATATTAGTTATAGTGGATCGATGCTCTGGATACACCTGGTTGCTACCTGTGAAGGAGGAGATTGATGCTATGGAAACCTTAGAATTGCTCCAGAACTATATGTTCACCCCCTATGGCACCCCAATATCACTTCTCTCAGACAACGATGCCCGTTTCAAATCATGATTTTGGAAACAGACAATGGCACACCTGGGTATAGAGCACATCACTTCAACGCCAGGACACCATGAAACCAATGGACAGGCAGAAAAAAAGATCAAGGACTTGAAGACGATATTACAGAACCTAGTGAACAAGGGACAGAATAACTGAGTGCAGGCACTCCCGGAAGCGGCAGCACACTTGAATCCGGGTCATAGCGATACACTGAAAGCATCACCTTTCAAGATAGTATTTGGAGTTGAATAATCATTAATGACCATGATCAGATTCAAGAATTCCTCCGTCCCCTCAGCAGAGGACTACCTGAATAGACACCAATCCATCTGAAACCAAGCACACTAAGCGGTCAAACAAGAACACATATTAAGCAACAAAACAGCGCAAAAGAGACAACGAACCCATACACCTATTAAAGTAGGAGAACGATTGTTGGTACTCGTCAACCAGGTTGCTACAACATCTGGACTAAGCAAGAAGCCCCCACCATACTGGCGTGGACCATTTACGGTATTAGAATACGATGAATTCACAGAAAACCATACTGTGAACATAGATTCAAAGCAATACAGAAAGCAGACCTCAACGTTCCATTGTTCAGTTGTTAAGAAGTACCATGAGAATGATAGCGAACGTTTCCCAGGATGATCCCACCCCCGACCAGCACCGATAATGACACATGGGAACGAAGAATGGGAAGTTGAGGAGGTGATGGACCACCGAGTACGCTATGGAAAGAACCAGTTCCTGGTAAGATGGAAGGGTTATCCAGAATCGGAAAACAGCTGAGAACCAGAGGATTGCTTGGAAAATGCTTCGGAATTGGTAGAAGAATGGTGGACAATGCACAAGCCTGGAATACAGCGCCGAGTTGAAACCCATTGTATGGAAATCAAATGGACCCCAGCACTATCGGACATCATGGAGATGCAAGATGTCGATAATGCAGATCACAGATTCTGGGCACCTTTCGGTGATACTGATTATGACTCCTCCAGTAGTGAGGAATGGAAGCCCGCTAATGATGAGAAGTGTTATGGGTAACCAACTTGGAGCTCAGTAGAGTAAGGTTAAGCGTTTCAAGTGTTCGATAACGGAGTCGTGTCAGGAAGGCGTTGTGATTTTATCGCTAATACTCGTTTTGCTAAAACTACTAAGAGTACGAAGTGTAGGTGATAACTTGTTATATTGATAAGATCTCTTCTCCGTTACTGTCTGTTCTAATAACTGGGGAGGAACTCTTATATTTATATCCCGCGTGAGTTTCCGCAGCCGGTACATCTAATACCTATACTAACTAAGTACCTCCGCAACAACTAGTAGTCTATCATCTTATCAATCTTAAGTGCGAACACGCATAGACCCTGAGTAATTCCACACTTCTGGTCATTTGGGTTATTTTACTTCGTCTTCCTGAGGGTGTGCGAGACTCCACCAGTCAGAAGTAAACGATGCCCTTGCCATATGAACTTTAGTCTGAGTATGCCGCCCAAATGCAAACACACCAGTTGTTCCTCTGTCATTGAGGTGATCAGTCTCAATTTCAGACAACCGTGACAACACAGAGACATGACTGCATTATCTTTACATAGAGTCGGTAGGCTTAGTGCTCCATCGCTTCTTTGATTTGCCTAGTGAGAATGGGCTTGCAGCTACGTCTCCATAACTCCCGTCCGTTTTGCAGACCTACAACTTTAATTGTACTCGGTCAATGTGAAGCGTTATTGTTTTCTGATTCGGTAGGCTTTTCCGCTCACGCAGATATCATTTGTATCACATACTGGATTCTAGTTGTATGAGCAGTGCACACTGCCCCTCTCATATATCCCGCGAACAGCTTCCCGTCGGACGGACGGCGACGACGTATACGGTGTTATGGAGATGCTGCCAATTTTGCGATTTTTGCTAGTAACTAGCAACTTCACACCGTACTGCAGGCGACGTCCGGGCCCTACATCGGGGCCAGAGGGGGATGTTGGGATTGCATATGCCTAACACGAGCTCCATCCTCCACAAGCTCGTCACGAGTCTTTTTAATTTTCCTTTATTCTTTCTAGAACTCAGCACAGTAGGGTAAAAAACCTTCCGCATTTAATTGGCCACGGCAGGAAAACCTTTCATACTATTCTACCTCTGCCCTACCTGGCATTTCCGGATTTTCTCTATGAAAACTTTCCACCAACTCCTGAGCATGGTCCATACTCTCTGGTGGTTCCCAGGTGTTCTCATCCTCTGAACAACCTTTCCATTTCACAAAATACCTTAGTTCGCACATCCGAACATTTCGTCCGCGAACCCTTCTAGTGTATGAGATTATTTCACTCTTCACTATTTTTTCAACCTCCCATTCCAAATCTCCCTCGATTTCCTCAGGGGCTCGTGGGGGTTGCTCTCGTCCTGCACGAATGGACGCTCGGTAAGGTTCCAGTAATGATACATGAAATATCGGATGAATATGCCAACGGTCGGAAATATTTAGTTTTTAGGATGAACGGCCTCTTTTCTCCAAAATTTCGAACAGTCCATAAAGTTTAGGACTAAACTTTTTAGATGGTCATCTGGAGCGGATGTTTTTCGCGTTTAACATCACCTTATCACCAATTTTGATCTCTGGTTGTTCCATCGCCTTTTTATTATAATATTTTGTCATTGCTTCCCTGTGTAACGACCCTGCTGGATCTTACAGTAGACTTAGTCTTATCCCATGCCGGAGCCTGGGAGGGTTTCGGTTAGGCAAGTCAAGTAACTCTATCAAAGGGTTACCATGTGGATTAAGCAAATGGTAATGCTTAGACTGCGAACGAGAAAAGGTATACCGGGTATGTAGGAAAGTCTATGCTGCAAGTTAGGAAGGTCTCCGAGAGTTCCGGCGAGTTACCCTACCTAAGGCAGGTAGTTACCCTGCCTTAGGGAGTATTGTTACCCTACCTTGGTAAACAAGTTACCCTACTTTTAGATAGGAGTTACCCTACCTTGAGCGTAAAAGATTACGCGAAGTTTCGGGAAATGTCATAGGATTGTTTGTTACGCAAGATTATATAGGAGGTCGAATCTGGGCTCAATCGGGTAATCCGTTGTTAGGCTACGAACCGAAGAAAATCTTGCCTTGGACGCACATTGAGAAATCTGAGTCCAACACCCCCCTCTGGCCCCGATGTACTAGCCGATTTTTTAAGTAACCGGACACCTTGGCGCCAAGCAATATCTGCTGTTTGTGTGTAATTGAGAATATCTTCATTCAGCTATCTTCATTGTATAGCTTATAGAATCTTATACTGTAACTAAACTATAAACTATGCATGAAACTTATTCCCACCATTTTTCTCAATACATTTCCTCATTATCCCAGGTAGTTTTGCTATCTCTGCATTAATCTCAGCCACTGTAATACGATTCCATTCTGCCTTAAGCATTTCTTTCATCTGCCCAAGATTTGTTACCCACTCCTGTCCCCTTCGAGTTTGTATTCTAGACTTCATTAACTCCCATAGATGTTCTATGAGATTGAAGTCAGGTGAATTGGGAGGCCAATTCACCTTAGAAATTCCTTCCTTCATTCGTTCAAAGTTTGTAAAATCGGAATCGTGGGCGGGGGCATTGTCCTCCATGAGAAGAAACTCAGAGTTCTCGGAAATGCGTTGGTGAAAGGTGGGCCAAATGAGTGGGCGCGCCAGAGCTGTAACGTATCGCCATGAATCGACCCCCTTCACCTCCCCTCTCTTTATCCTCCGTACCTTATATTTTTTAGACCTCCACGATTGCTAGGTTTTTATCTTTACCCCAGATCTTTTTGCTACTGCTAGCTCTTGCTCTCTCAACTCCCACCATTCCTCCGTAGACCTCCATAGATTGTTCAATTTTTTTTCTTCCTCCAAGCTCTTTTCATTATAGGCAGCGATCTTTTTTGCTGCCTCCTCCTTTTCTTCCCTAGTTTCATGTTTCCAAACCCAAAATGGTTTCTTCCATCCCCAGGCAATCATCCCCCAGCACATGACTGTATTGCCTTGCTTCTTCTTAGTTCCCACACAGTCATCGTGCCATGTTTCTCCTTTTTCCTGCCAGACGGTCAAGGGTCCAAAAAGCCCGCCGATCTCGATTGACATTTCGTCCGTAAAGCCATAATTCGCCCACTCCACTTCTAGACACCAAGCGGGACGCAATTGGCAGTATTCCTAGTTTTTTCATCTTCTATTAACACCTTGCTCCTCATCATTCTCTTATAGAAGTGAACCCAGACATCCAGTCCATCCGTCTTCAGGTTCAGACAGGTATTGCAAATTGTACTTACAAGTCTTTTTTTTTTATTATCATCATTTAAGATAAACTTAAATAGTTCTCTATAGGCGTGAATACCCTGAGTAGCCAGAGCTTTGAATATCGTTGTATCACAAACATTGGAAAACCCAGCCTCTCGCCTTATATCTCGCAAAGTCATTCTTCGTGTTTCAAATCCTCTCTTAACAAAAGAGACAAGCCGGTCCATATCCGCCTCGTTCAATGCCTTTGGACGCCCAGAATGGGAGGTTGGGTCCAACACCTTGTAGTCAATTAACTCCAATAGTGAGAAATCACCATTCACACTGACCAGGCCTCTGGTTGGTATGGCAGAGGCAGTAAAGACCACCGGTACTGGGTGGATAAAGGGCCTGGGAGTAGGGAGCCCAAGCCGGGAAGTAGAGGCTTGAGGTTCTCCCACAGGGAGAGTGGCTTCAGACGCATTTGCCTCCGAAAGTAATCCTTCCGGCACTTCCACTGGACGAGCTGCCACAGAATTTGATATCTGGAGGCGTGCCTTTTGTGCATTTCCCATGGCATGCCTCCAGATATCACTCGCAGTTGACTTAGAAACCCCGGTAGCTTCCTCAATTTGACGGAAACTCATTGGTTGACTAAGATAGCGATAGGCAATTATTACTGCACGACGCCTTGGAGTAACTTCTTTTCCTAGAATCTTGTAAGCTTAATTAGGTGATAAGAAAAAGAACTCTTACCACGCTTGATGGCCGGATATACGGGAGGAGCCATTTTCCTTGGTCTTCGTTTGTTGTGGTACAGGAATGTTTGCCGGCACCTCCACTCTTTCCTACCTATCGCTCTGCATGCCTTGGCGCTGCCAAAAGCCTTGGTGCCAAGGTGTCCAGATACTTAAAAAATCGGCTAGTACAGACAATGCGTCATAGGCCAACTGTAGGGAAGTTGCTGGTTTACTAGTAAAAGCCTATGATTGAAGACGGCGGCGTAATACCGTATACGATGTCACCGTCCTTCCGACTGGAAGCTGTTCGCAGGATATATGAGGGGGCATGGGGCGACCGAATGGTTACACGAGAAGTGATTCTCGAGTGTATACACCACTGATCCTTATAAGCCTACGGTGGTAGGTATATAAGGTATACCGGAAGCCGGGGCGGCCTCCGGTTGAATGGTTAACCTTCGACTCCCATATGTCCATGAAAGACTGGAAGATGTCTGGAGGTTGTTAGCGAGCTCTAGATCGTAGTAGTCTTATCTTGATTGAGGTGCTCATCGTCAGTGGCTACGGGTAGCGCCTGTATAAGCCAATGGCTTAAGTATCTCATCACGGGAGTCCGTAGACCAACCTATCATGTCGAAGACAGTAGAAAATGATAGACTTGTCAAACGTAAGGGCACCATTGAATGGTTGTCTACGAGACTTGCATAGACGAATACTAATGGGACAGTGAGTTTGATATTAGACTAGCTTATCAGTAACCTGTTAGTTCGCCACTAACAGGACAGCGATATGAAGAGTTTTCTCCTGCAGTTGGTTGCATGTATCAGGATACTGTATGAACACTTCACGTCGGATAATAAACTAGCAGAGCCGGCAAACATTCGGTAGAATGTTAGCCCGAGGCCCAGAGAAGATGGGCATGTTCGCGATGGTGGTGAGCTTAGGAGTGATGGAGAGGAGCTGGCAATATAATTCTACTTAAGTATATGCGAGACCTCTTCTCCCAAGATGATCAACTATCCTCTCAAGAACTTATTGAGTAAAGCTGCGGCTTAACGATATTAAGTTTCACCATTAAGGTTTTCTCTCTACATATTTGTTTCTTCACTTTGTGTACGAAGAAAGCTTCGGTACGGCCGCATCCTTGGGATCTATCTTCCCACAGGGAGCCCCCGTTACACCCTGGTACGTTCCAGGGTCATGGCTGCTTTTTGGTGTATCGATTTCATCCGATGTGCGTATATTGTGGCTTCTGGATTTTGAGCTTCTCTTTCCTTCATCCATTCTGTTTGTGGATGGAACCCATAGTTTGCGAAGAATGGCAACATTTTGTGTGTGTCATTGGTTGTGTTATTGTATGCGTGTTCCCCTAATGGGAGTAGTTGATACCAATCATCCTGATCGTAGTTGACAAAATTTCGCAGGTAACCTTCCAGCACTTGGTTGGTCCTCTTGGTCTGTCCGTCAGTTTGTTGGTGGTATGTGGTTGACATTTTTCACTTTATTCCCAACTGCTTACACAGTGATTCCCAGAATTCTCCGGAAAACTTTGCATCCATGTCCGATACTATCTTGGTTGGCAACCTGTGTAGTTTCCATACTTCCTGTAGGAAGGATTTGGCTACATCTTTGGCCATCACATTTTCGTGTAGACCAATGAAATGGGCCATTTTGGTGAATCAGTCTACTACAACGATAATTTGTGTGTGTCCTTGTGACTCTGGTAGATGTGTTATAAAATCAGTAGATATTGACACCCAAGCCGCGTAAAAGACTTGTAGAGGTTGTAACAACCAATACCTGGCGTGTCGTGGAGATTCATTGTGTTGGCATTCGTCACATGATCGTACATAGTCATTTATCCAGTTTGCCAACCCTTTCCAATATAAATCTCGCGTGATCATTCCAAGGGTCTTTTCTTGTCCGAAATGTCCTGCCCCCTTAGAATCATGGCATCCTTTTGCCACTACTGTTCGCAGTTCTTTGTTGTCTGGTACGTAAAGTCGGTTTTTGTAGTATAGGAAGCCCTTGACTGTTTTCCATTGTATTGGTAACGTCTTCCCCTCTCGTTCCAAAGCTTCCAACTCTCTTTTTCGTTCTTTCCATTCTTTGTCTTGCTCTGCAGAAACTAAGACTTGGTCGAGAAATTCGGTAGCAAATACCATCATTTCTATCTGTGCTAGCATGGAGTTTGACATCAAGACTATTTCCTGTCTTGACTAGGGGTTGTGTAGTTCGTCCGATTTATCGAAATATTTATTAGATTCTGTATCAGCTTGCAGTATACTTTTCGTAGTCATTGTTGTTTCTGTTGCTAGCGTTCGAGTTGGGATGAAATCGGTGCTTCCGAACCCTTGGCCTGCGTACTTTGTTTGATCTAACTTCTTGACTTCCATCAATTCGGAGCTGTCGATTTGAGTTACTATCAGTTGTGCTATGCAGTCACCCTTGCGTATTTGATAGTCCTTGAAACTATGGTTTCGCAATAGTACCTTGAGTTCGCCTGTATAATCTGCATCAATGACTCCAGCTCTAACCTCAATTCCGTTCTTACTCGCTGGTTCACTGCGAGACGCAATTCTTCCGTATGTACCTTGTGGTAGACTGATAGCTAACCCCATATCAACCAGTAGCTGTCCCTTTGCCGAAAGTGGGGCATCGTTTAATGCATAGAGGTCGTGACCAGCCGCCATTTGTGATCCCTTTGTTGGTATTATAGCCGCTTTGCTTAATTTTTTGACATGTATGTTGTGGAGCTTTGGCAATTCCTCCTCTATTTCTATCCCTTCATCCTCGTCGCTCTCTGCTGATGTCAAAAAAATTTGAAAATGTTCTGGCTTTAAAATAGACTATTCGCTATGCGTAGCTCCCTCCTCTGGACGGTACTCCGGCCATCTACTTAAGGCATCAGGCTTTCCTCCTCTTGTACCTGGTTGGTATACGATTTTGAAATTATATTCTGCTAGCGCTTGTGCCCAACGGATCTGCCTTCCATTCCATTTTTTTGTGGTAAGAAAATGTTGTAGGTTTTGGTGGTCCATATAAACTGTGACGGGTTTTTCGGTGCCTAGAAGGTAATGTCTCCATTCCTTGAATGCTTCCATTATTGCCAGTAATTCCTTATCATGAATTTCATAGTTCCGTTCTGCGGAGTTTAATTTTCGTGAATGGAACGCCACCGGATGGAGTTTCTTGTTTTGAAATTGTGACAGAACGTAACCAAGGGCGAAAATCACTTGCGTCCGTTTCAACTACTGTGTCTAGTCCAGGATAAAAATGACAAAGTATGGGTGCGGTCACGAATTTTTCCTTCAAGATTTCAAAGGCCGTGTTTTGCTCGGTGCCCCAATAAAAGCTTTTTTGGGTCACCTTTTAAGGTTTCCGTGATAGGCTTGCAAATCGCGGAGAAGTTTTGCAAAAAACGTCGGTACAAATTAGCAAATCCTATAAAGACTTGGACTTCCTTAACCGAAGTGGGCGCTTTCCATTCTCTTATGGACTTGACTTTCCTTTCGCTCATTTCCACTCCTTCGGTATTGATGATGTAACTGAGAAATTCAACTTCTTTGACATGGAATACTGATTTTTCTAGGTTGACCGCTAGCTGGTTCTCTTTTAGTTTCTGCAAATCCTTTTTAACCAGTCGACTATGGTCCTTTTCGTTTTCCGAATAAATCCGGATGTTGTCTAAGTAGACAACAACGCCCTGGCCTAGAAATTCCTGCAGTTTTTCATGCATCATTAATTGGAAAGTAGCGGACGCGTTAAGTAATCCGAAAGGCATTACCATGTACTCGTAGTGGCCATAATGGCATCGGAACACTGTTTTCCATTCGTCTCCTTCGGCTATTCACACCAAGTAGTATCTCTTTTTAAGGTCTATCTTGGAGAAAATCTGTGATCCTTCCACTCGGTCTCTGAGCTCTCTCATAATAGGTATCGGGTATCTGTCCGTAATGGTAACTGAATTCATGCCTCAGTAATCGACTACTAGTCGTAGTTTGCCATCTGCTTTTGGGACGAAAAGAATAGGAGCGCCAGCAAGTGATTGACTTGGTCAGATTTTCCCTTGTTGCAGCATTTCATCCAAGTACTTCCTAAGTTCCTTTACTTGCATTGCCGACAAGGAGTAAATTGGGCCCAGAGGCGGTTCTTCCCCATCCTTAATTCTGATGGCGTGATCCCATTTTCTTCTAGGAGGCATTTGCGTGGCAACTTCCTCCTCGAATAGTTGAACATAATCGTGGTATTGTTTGGGGATCTTATGTATGATGTTCTCGACTCGTTCGTCTTTGCACTGTATTCGTCCTATGACCTGTGCATTTTGATCAAAGACTACCGTTTCGTCATACTCCCACATATCCCCCAATTCTTCATCGATTTCGTGGTCCGGACATGATTTTTCGGCAAAGTACCAATTTTCTGGTTGTTCAATATTCGTCAAGTCGTGTTCCTTACACCACCCGAAGGGAATAATAAGGTCGTAGTTTCCAGCATTTGCAATTTCACAGGAGATTTCCGATCGGTGGGAGTTAGTCCCGATTTCTAACAAAATTGGGCAAGTAAAATGTTTTCCGCCACTTTCAGGGGCCGAGCCATCAAATCATAAAATTTCTGTAGGATATTGTCTTGTCTTATAGGGAATATCGTATTCTCTCACGAGACGAGCGTTGATTAGGAAGATATTAGAACCAGAATCTAATAACACGCGAACCTAAATTCTATTTCCTTCCGTTTCGATGTGTGCGATACCTTCTAGGCAGTTGTATCGCCTTGGTCGCGGTGTTCTTGCTTTCTTCCGGACTTCGACGAATGTGTTTGCCTTTTCGTTTTTAAGACATTTTGTGGATGTTTGAGACCATGCCCGCATAGTTTCAGTCACTCAGACCTCCTCAGCCAAACTAGTTCCTGTTAGCCTTTCCTTAATAGAGTTCTTATCTTGGTCTTTTGGCGTTTCACCAACACTCGAGGAGAGAGCGAGCAGTTATTGGGTTGCGTGCTCTCTTTTTCATCCACAACTTTTTTAGTCATTGGGCAGCCCACTACTAACGGTCTTTACCCCTTGCTGAAGGGTTCCCTCTCATCCTGCCTTTACAACCTGCAGGTCCTGTCTGGGGGGTATCCACGATCATCCAGATAGGTACATAGTATTACCATCGGGTTCATAGGGCTGGCCGATTACCATGTTCTATCCTTCCCGCGCCTGTTCTCCACCCGCATTTCATGAGATTATATCCGTCACAGAATTCATACATCGGTACTGTTGAATCAATTCGAGGGAGACTGTGCTCGTGAGACGCAAGTCTAGAGCCTTGTCTCGAGTGCATCCGATGATGGCTCTTGAGTGAAGTATGCCTCGTTACTCCCACAGTCATCTCCCTCGCCCCTACTGACTCTCCCTAATATGATTTCTCCTGACTTCGTTTTGATCCCAAGTTGGTCCTTATCGGAGACCTTTGAGTTTCCGGAACACGAGTCCGACTACCATTATTTATTTTCCCCGGTTGATGTGTCGGGGGTCCTTACCACCGGTGGGTGGGAGAGGTGTTCCTCGCATTGTTTCTTCTATTCCTATAGACCTGCGTGCCTATTTGAGCACCTGTCACATAGACTACCCGATCGCCGTCGCCATCAGTGCCGAATTCCCTTAGTCCTTCATTTCATGATCTGAAAGGTTTTCCCAAACCCATGTGGGCCTTTCGATCTGGGTGACTTGTGCCTTTTGTGGGGGTGGTTGGTTTCCATTAATCAAATTCACTCGTGGACGTTCTTTATTTCGTTGGTGATCGTTGCGATCCTCCTTACAAGTGCCTTTCCAAGGAGCCCGTTGGATTGCCGTTACTTGCACATCCTTTCGGCAAGTTTTCTATTTCTGGTTCGTTAACCCATATCGTGTACACCCCATATTTTTCTTTCTGTCGTCGATGAGATTTTGCGGAATGCCCTTGTGCGTCCTTTCCCATTCCGTGGGGTTTCCCGATTTTTCAGCCTTCTTCAACGTTGAGGTCCTACTTTCTTGTTTGGCCGCCTTATATGCTGTGCGCTCTGCTTTGGTATATTGCTTATGCTTTTTGATGATTTTGGTTCCACCCTTTTCCTCATCTCGGTCCTTTCTTTTTGTCGTTTTGACATGGCTTTCTCTTGTAGAGACTCGTTGATCCAGTCTCCATTCTTCATAGCGTTCACCACATTCCCTTAACGCACTTAACCATTCTTCATCGAGGTCGTATTTTTTCAAAGATAATCGTTCCAATATTTGTAGTGGTACCTTTTCTTCCAACTTTCTTCGCCACGCAATACCGGTTAATTGCTCTTTGATGTTAAGATTCTCCATTTTTAATAAGAGGGTGGAAATCTTTCCCTCGTATTTAACCTTATCCATATCTCATAGTGCTTCTCGGTCCTCTGTAGTACTGGCATAACAGTTGGTTATTTCTTGACAAAATCGTTGCCAATGAACGAGTCCTTTGACCTTTTTATGGCCTAGTTCACCAGTCATAGCGCATCGATACCAATTCGTGAAATGCGCAAGATTTTCTCCTTTCGTCCGACTGATGGCATATTGTATCCTATGCATATGTTTCTCCCAATGTTGTGGGCTTTGTCGGAAATAATCTTCACATTGGAGTAGCCATGTTTTCACGTTTGGGTAGTCCTTTGCTTCGAAGATTTGCGGTGGTGTGGCGTCTTTCCTTTTAGCACTGGCCAACCCTTTGCTTACTGCTTCTACCAGTAGTTCCATTCCATTGTAGTCCAGGTCTTCTTTTGGCGTCATTCTGCGCTTGGCTTGTTGTTGCCTACATTTCCACCTTCGTCGGTCTTCATCAGGGTCTTTGTAGCTTTTACTGTCGGAAGAACTACTTGATAAACTATCGTCATCATCATCATCGTCACCTGGATGCCCTGGATTATCTCTTGGACCATGTGGCGGTCCTTGTTCTCCACCACCAGGCCCTGCTTCTGCCTCTTGTCGTTGAGGGGCCTTTCCTTTTCCTTTTTGATTTTCTTGAGAATTTTGGCTGTCCTTAGGTGCAGGGATCTGAGGCGGACTGCTTCCTCCTCGGTCGGTACCTGATGGTCGTTGATTAACCTGTGCCGACAAATTGTCCAGTAGTCTTTTCAATTCCCGGATTCCTGCGTCCTTCCAGGCTTCGAATTCCCTGTTGACACGCTGGTTTCTTGCTATTTGTGCTCTCACATCCTCGTTTTCTTCTTTTTGCGTACCTAGCTCCTTTACTAATTCATCACCGTGTGATTGTAAGGTATTAACTTCCTTTTCCAATAAGAGGTCTCGGGCGAGTGATTGTGCATCAGTTGTTCCTATGTTGCTATGCAATTGCTGACTAACTTCTTGTTGCCGCTCCTGCTGCTGCCGAATCTTATTTTCTTTGGTTATTCGTCTTAACTCGGACCGGTCCCATGCTTTACCAAGTGCTGAAGTAACCATTTCTAGGTTCCTCTGGAGATTTTCTACCTCTTCATCAACTAGTTCCTCTTCTTCCTTAACTCTTGTTCGAACATCTTCCAAGTCTGCTACTAGGCGTTGTTGGGAGTTTGAAAGAGTATTGAAGGCAATGTGTTGTCGATCTTGAGTTTCCTTTGCCGTCCGGTCAATACGTCCTATTACCGAGTCAAGCTCGGTCATGAAATCTCTCGCAGTTCGTCGGGCCTTAGCTTGAGGTCCTTGGAGTGAGGTAGAGTATCTTTCGAGGAAACTGAGCGATAGTTTCGTTAGTCCTACAGGGGTTGGTTGTACCAAACCCCTCATCTTGGACTGTGATCGCCTTTTGTCAACCCTTGACGGGGGCCGTACAACAGGGGTTCCGGTTCGACTTGGAATGTAACTTCCAGGAACCGGTGGTGGTTCTGACATTGTAGTTGAAACTTGGTCAACTCCATCATCATCCAAGCTTTCTCCCATGATTTCGTCTTCTCCCACAATCCTTAATGCCATATCTGAGTAAGTTTCTGGGCTTGGCTTTGAATCGTCGATTTCGTGGTAGAAAAGGAATCGTTCGGTAGTCCAACCGTCTTTTACGATTACATCGTGTAGGATTTTGACAGTAGACGGATTTACCCCACTAACCTTGATCCTCTGGCGTATCCGGCGTACGTGATATCGTATTTGATCCATGACGTACTGTTACCAGCCACGAGGTGCTCTTTTTGCCAGTGGTGTAGAATTATTCTTGTCGTCAAAGTTAAGAATAATTTCACCGAAAGGGTGTTTCCAAATAAGTGACTTTGGTGATTTTTCGGCCTGATAAGGTTTTCGCTGCTTCACCGTTTTGGGGCTCCTTTTCTTTTGTTTAACTATTGGAGATTCAATAGAACAAGCTAGTGTAAGGCTACCTTGTCTGTCTGGCTCGAAGTTGTCGTAATCGTCTTTGTTTTTAGGGGTTATTAAATACCCGGGAAGGGATTCAGATACGTTCTGCGTAGCCGGTATGTCTCCTAAGATGAAGAACAAGTAATAACAAAGGCTAATAGCAAGTATTGTCAAGATCATTTGACGCCGTTTGTGTCGATCGTGCCTCAGTGACAGAGAGACTATCAATATAGTGTTACGGGTAACCAACTCGGAGCTTAGTAGAGTAAGGTTAAGTGTTTCAAGTGTTCGATAACGGAGTCGTGTCAGGAAGGCATCATGATTTTATCGCTAATACTCGTTTCGCTAAAACTACTAAGAGTACGAAGTGTAGGTGATAACTTGTTATATTGATTAGATATCTTCTCCGTTGCTGTCTGTTCTAATAACTGGGGAGGAACTCTTATATTTATATCCCGCGTGAGTTTCTGCGGCCGGTACATCTAATACCTATACTAACTAAGTACCTTCGCAACAACTAGTAGTCTATCGTCTTATCAATCTTAAGTGCGAACACCCGTAGACCCTGAATAATTCCACACTTCTGGTCATTTGGGTTATTTTACTTCGTCTTCCTGAGGGTGTGCGAGACTCCGCCAGTCAGAAGTAAACAATGCCCCTGCCATATAAACTTTAGTCTGAGTATACCGCTCAAATACAAACATACCAGTTGTTCCTCTGTCATTGAGGTGATCAGTCTCAATTTCAGACAACCGTGACAACACAGAGACATGACTGCATTATCTTTATATAGAGTCGGTAGGCTTAGTGCTCCATCGCTTCTTTGATTTGCCTAGCGAGAATGGGCTTACAGCTACGTCTCCTTAACTCCCGTCCGTTTTGCAGACCTATGACTTTAATTGTAGTCGGTCAACGTGAAGCGTTATTGTTTTCTGATTCGGTAGGCTTTTCCGCTCACGCAGATATCATTTGTATCATATACCGGATTCTAGTTGTATGAGCAGTGTACACTACCCCTCTCATATATCCTGCGAACAGCTTCCAGTCAGACGGATGGCGACGACGTATACGGTGTTATGGAGATGCTTCCAATCTTGCGATTTTTGCTGGTAACTAGCAACTTCACACCGTACTGCAGACGACGTCCGGGCCCTCCATCAGGGCCGTTGGGGGGTGTTGGGATTGCATATGCCTAACAAGAAGGAAGTCATTGACCGGATATTGCGAGGCTATTTCTAGAATGACCAAGATTGGGGATAAAAAGAAACACTAACTATGACCCCTAACGACAATGCATATCTCCGATTTCATCAGCCTTTCTCGCTGTGCCTCAATCCTTTGGAGGAAATTACTTGTTGAGCAAGAGATCCTCAACTCGATGTACAGGTTGCATCAAGTATGTGTTTTCAGTTGTTATGGTTGTGAATGGGTGGATGTTGGCCTTAGAGGAAAGACTATGAATCCAAAGATTCATAGAGTTAAGGGTTTGGCAGAACAGGTTTTCTACTATGAGTATTGGTGTAGGGTGTGCTATGGGAACTGGGATCCCGAGTACAAAATTTGTAATGGAGGGCCGGATTGTTTTGCTTTCTGTACTTGTTTGTAGTTTTGTTTTGTGTTTGTTGTTTTATTGTTAGGGATGTAACCGGTACAGGTACTTGTTTATTACTTGTTGTTTGAAGTATCGCTTGATAATTGTTATATTTTATTTGTTGTTTGAAGTATCGCTTGATACTTGTTATGTTTTATTTGTTGTTTGAAGTATCACTTGATACTTGTTATGTTTTATTTGTTGTTTGAAGTATTGCTTGATACTTGTTATGTTTTACTTGTTGTTTGAAGTTGACACGGCACATGATGGATACGGGGTTTAGTTTAGTATAGTTAGTGGCATTACATTATTTTTCTTAGTTATACTAGATTGGATAGGGTTACCGTGGGACGCAACCCAATAGAACGTTGTGGAAATGTGGGTGGTGACTGTGCGCCAAGTGTCTGATGGTTTATTGGGGATTTCTTATGTTATATTAATGGGGGTGCCCCACCGTAGTTTAGATTCTTCACGCAATCTGGTATTTTCCTCTGAACATCTGTACTTAGGAATTACAACTCTCTATTGCTTCACATCACTGGAACCCCTGAACCTCTCAACCTCTCGGCGCAAGTACGTTGTACTTGTATACCTGAACCTTCTCATTTATTCTGCCTGCACTAGTACAGTGGTGTGCCTTGGACTATTCAGCCTCACCCGGAGTGTACCTGTTACGGAGGTATCACTTGATACTTGTTATGTTTTACTTGTTGTTTGAAGTATCACTTGATACTTGTTATGTTTTACTTGTTGTTTGAAGTATCGTTTGATACTTGTTTTATTTATTGTTTTAAAGTATCGTTTGATACTTAGTTTGTTTATGCCTTCTGAGGCGAGAACATGTATTTAAAACACTGAGAAGTCTGGTCTAGGCTCGGCAGACTTTGACAGACATTATTCTGAATATACTCGGTTGAGCAGTTACTTCTTTATTGCGATCTTAGAGACTTTAATTGCTTTCAAAACTCCGAAGCCTCCATTAGACATTCTACTTAATTACCATTCTAGTTACCAGAATAGCCTACCGTGAACCCTATCGAACACCTACCTGAGCCCCGGTGCAGGTAGGTTACACAGGGTCTACAGGTGTGCGTACCTAGGTTGATAAGATATCTAGTTAGCAGGTTGCTATGGAGAGACTTAGTTAGTATAGATATTAGATGTACCAGCTGTGGAAACTCACGTGGTATATAAATATAAGAGTTCCTCCCCAGCTATTAAGACAACCAGCAATGGAGAAGAGATCTCATCAATATATCAAGTTATTATCTACACTTTCATATTCTTAGTAGTTTTAGCAAACCGAGTATTAGCGATTATTATTACAAGGCCTTCCTGACATTACTCCGTTATCGAACACGATTACCTTAATGCTTAACCATACTCTACTGAGCTTTGAGTTAGTTACCCGTAACAGTATGATTAAGCATTAAGGTAACCGTGTTCGATAACGGAGTAATGTCAGGAAGGCCTTGTAATAATAATCGCTAATACTCGGTTTGCTAAAACTACTAAGAATATGAAAGTGTAGATAATAACTTGATATATTGATGAGATCTCTTCTCCATTGCTGGTTGTCTTAATAGCTGGGGAGGAACTCTTATATTTATATACCACGTGAGTTTCCACAGCTGGTACATCTAATATCTATACTAACTAAGTCTCTCCATAGCAACCTGCTAACTAAATCTCTTATCAACCTAGGTGCGGACACCCATAGACCCTGAATAATTTCCCACTCTGGTCATCAGGCCTACATAACTTTGTCTTCCTGAGGGTGTCCAAGACTCCGCCAGTCGAAAGCTACCGATACCTTTACCATATGAACTTAGTCTGTAATATGCCGCCCACTTGCGAACATACCAGTCATTCCTCTGTTATTGAAGTGATCAGTTTTAATATCAGACACCGGTGAACAACGCAGAGACATGACTGTATTGTCTTAACGAAGGCTGGTAGGCTTAGCGCTCCATCGCTTCTTTGATTTGTCTAGCGAGAAAGTCTTGCGTCTACAATCCCCTTGGCCCTCTTCCGTCATCCAGAGCTTCTAACACTTATCCGATAACTCCTTTTCTAACCAATCAATAATTTTCCTTTGAGTTTCCTTATGTAGCTTGAGCTTCGCTTAAAAAACTAAGTATGAATTATCTTGGTCGGGGCAACTCTATTACTGACAATACTGTTGGTAACTTTTGTTGCTTTACGCGGTTCGGTCATGTAGTAATAATTATATGCCTAACACGTATTTACTTAACAAATTGAGTACAAGGCATAGGAATAAAGTATCTGAACGGTTAATTTAGGTTAACCCGTAAAATAAACCCTGTTCTGTATGAAAACATTATTCCTGGCACTTGTATCTCTGTGCAGGGTTCTAATCTCCATTTTGAAACAAATGCTCCCTAACAAAGCCTATTAAGCAACAAAAAAAGGATAAAGGGATCGGGTTAACTTTATCTTATCAACCTAACAGTGGCTCATATGATCTTCCTATTCTTTTTTTGTTGACCACTAGGCTTTGTTAGGGATCGTTTGCCCTAGTGCAGAGTTTAGACCCTTGTACGGAGATACTCAATCTGTTATGTTAATACAATAAAATGTCTGGCAAGAAGTTATAGAACAGTTATTTGAGGTTAACCAGCCAAATAGATCCCTGTCCGTTCCGGTTAATGGTTCAGACCCTTTGTATCGCAGTTGCGTAGCCTTGGCACCAAGGAGCAACTGAACCAGCGTGTAGTTCTGGTACCATGTGATACATGTTGTACCAGTACCCCACCAGTATATAATTGGGGGGTGTCTCTGACTCCCGGGGAAATCCTTCCCACACTCCTATCCTCCAACCATCAATTTTTCCTTCGTTTTCCTCCTGCATCAATTTTCTATCGCCCACTATCAAATTTTCCTTTGTTTTTCCCCCCCACCTTCTCTTCATCAATCCTCCCCTCGTTAATTCTCCCCCCCTAATTCCCGATCAGAAACGATGTCCGCTCAACGTACTCGTAAGACCACCCCTTCATTTGACCCTCATTTGATTGCTTGCTGACTAATGGATATTATTTAAGAGCAATTCTGGAAGGTTGTGTCTCACCTCGCCAATCCTGCCGCGACCGTTATTTGTGGGGCGTTTTTACACTTCTCGCAAAAGAACAACCAGTATGTCGTGCCGGGTGTCATAAGAGAAGATTGAACCCGAAAAGAAACTAAATGAAAACTTAGGGCAAACACCGATGCAAACATGAGGGAACTTAAAGACCATATCGAGGAAACTAAGACCGAACTCAGCAGCCGCATCGAAGAAGCAAAGGCAGAGCTCGGTAAGGGAATTAACCAGACTCAAGCGATGGCTCTCGGTGCACCACTAGTTTTCATGAACGACCCAAAGAAGCTTCCTGTCATGCAGGAAAGGTTGAAAGCGTTCGGTGCTTGCATAAGGGGAGGTGGGGGGGAAGGCTGTATTAAGGGTAAGGGGCAGATCAATTCTAGACGGTTCTAATTATGCATACTGACGTCACTTGTGTAGCACAAAATAGCAAAGCCTGATGGGTCGGGGATGAGTGCTCAAGGGTTTTTTCTTTCTTCTAGACTAGAGGGGTGGTGCTCTTGTTCGTTTGGTGTCTGTCGCCGTAAGTGGATGGATGGATGGGTGGAGATACCTGACCAGTTTTTTATTTTTTAAACGGGATTACTTGCGCGGCCGAGTTGAAGCCGGACACCTGAGGTGACAACACCCATACAAAGTGTCCGGCTTCAACACGGCCGTGCGAGTATGGAATTGTCCCTGAAATAGTTTTTTGCCAAGCGTGAAGTGACACTACCGTAAACTCTCGTTAAATCCACCATCGGGGATCTGAGACAAAACGCCCTGAGAGGGAATAGTGTGTTCTCGACGAGGTATAGCTTGGGCAGGCTGAACTTGGTAGATTTCATTAACTCGTATTCGCAATTGTATTAACCTGCTTTGCTAAACCTATTGTGGCCTGGTATGGTGATTCCTATTGCGCACACCCCCTACAAGTGCACCAAGCCCCAGATCCCCGATGGTGGATTTAATAAATAATATTATGGCAGCTTTGTGTAAAAATACAAAAATACAGTACGGCTTGGCTTGGTTTTTGGTATCTACAGTCTTCACCGTAGTCTCGGCAAAACTGGGGTGGTGGCGAACAGGGGTATTTGGTGGTCAAAAAAGAACTCTTCAAGGTTAGAGTTGCAGAAAATTACTGGCCATTCATCCCTGTTCGCCACCACCCCAGTTTCGCCGCGACTAGCTTGGTGTAAAAAAAACAATAGGTTTATAATATTATGTAAAAATACAATATCGCTTGTCTTGAGTTTTGATATCTAGCTTGACAATAATATGCCCAGGCTTGGTGTATTCAAGTTTTATGGGTTTTGCGGGGTGCCTAACTTGGTGAAAAATATGCTTTCTTTTTTTTTTTAGATTATGTTAGCTTTGTGAAAAAGATTACCCGGTATTGGAGTTAGTGTCTTGTTGGCTTGGTGTGTGAAAAGCTGCCCTTTGTGGGGTTTTGCGAGGTTTTTCCACTTGGTGAAAATATGTCTCCCCAGGGGATATGGAACGTCTGGTCACGGAGCCAAACCTGGCTCCAAGAGTCTGTTTACGGCTTCAAGATGCTGCTTTGGGGCTGTCCGAAGCATCATCTAAGATCATATCGAGTGATCTCACATGATTGAGATGGAGAGTTCAAACAGTGCTAGTTTTGTTCTAGAGGCTGTTCTAAAGCACCACGGTGCTCGGTGCGACAAATACTGGTATGCAGAGAAGGTATATTCGTGGTATGGCTGGTTCGTGACACCTCGATCCTGTACCGGCACGCACGGGACCCGGCGTTGCCTACTGTTCACTCGATAGAACCCCCCCAACTGCCATACCTTGTTTCTGATCCTCCACAATACCCGTACGTACTGCGAGTACCGTCTCGTGCCATGATTCGGGTTCGATTGGGGAGTGGAATTCGGCCTCGACGGACCTTTCCCATCAGTGAATTCACATCGGCTAAGCAAGCACCGGTCGATCACCTTCCGTGGTTTATGCCAAAATCCCGAGTTGGACTGGAAATCGGATCAGGCACGCTCGTACGGGGGCGGCAAACCCGATGCGCACTTGCCGTATGCTACGGTCCCCGGCCACCCCGCCATCCCGCCCTGCCATTCCTTGAGAATCTGATGGTACCGATTTGTGGGGCGATGATACTTTGGTAGTACGGTAGTCGAGTACGGTACTACCGGTATGATATGGTCGCTCTATCCGTCAGCTTAACCCTGAGGCTGAGGCCGCACACCGCCCATTAAATGTCACCGTTTGACGATGGGACTCGCGCACGGGCTCGACATGCGACTGTAGGAGTTTTACAACCGGGATTCATTCAGGAGCACCAGCACTCAGTAGGGGGTTGGTGTTATGTTCGTATCCTTGCTGATCCAATAGAACCATGGTTGATACGGCGGTTTATGATAATGAGAAGTTAGGACATGTGTCCAATACTCGAGTACTGTACAGTACTCGTGCCGTATGATACCGGTAAGTTAAGCAACAACAACCCATGCTACCAGCGCCGTACTTGCCAATTCCAAAAGTATCCTAGAATTCTTGGCGTTTCCAAAGCCTAAACCGTGCCAAGCCTTGTGAGGGGGGGCACCCCCAGTCTAAAACTGATGGTACCTGACAGGGCAAGAGAACACAAATAATACGGTGCTCGAAGGCCAAGTTAGTCATGCAAGGGAAGGCTTCGTTCGATAGGAGAAAGCACATTCCCCTCCTGAAACGACAACGGGAGAGAATTCAACCTGACCGTGGAAGTCCGCCTTTGATGTTATGCAGCGTTCGCTTGGGTACCGGTAGCAATGCAGGGTTTTCCAGACAGGCTACTGGAGCCTGATACAGACGCCAAACATCCCCTGAGCGCGCTAAAATTGTTGATAATGCTCATTTTGGTTAGGCGTTCCTGCTCAATGCTGCAACATTGCTTGTAACTAACTGCTGTACGGTACCAATCTTCACCCATTCTTTCACCCCCCTTTCTGGACTGCGGTTAATAATTGCAGTTTGTTACTCGAGCATCGTGAAATCCACTACCTGCAATCTCCGGATTCTGAGTCAAAGGCTCCTGAGAAGGATTGGCGCGTTCTTCACGCGATATGGTCATCCCTAATCGGGTTGTTGGACCTCATTACCTAGTTTTCGCAATTCTCTTAACTTGCCCGATTAAACCTATCTCGGGCTGACGGAGATGTAGTGGATTTCACGGGGAACCGTACTGTACCTTACTTACTGGACAAGCCATACAGTGCTTGTAAATTAGCGTGCTGTGCCCCCGCCTTCTCTACCTTCCGAGAAGGAAAAGGGTCCCACTAATCTGTGCGCGTAACCGAGTTATTATACTGGTACGGTACTCGAGTACTCGAGTACTCGCACTACACGCGATGTGTACCGCACGATATCGTAGGCATAACTGTAGCGCCCAGGATTTTGAAAGAACATGCCGTTGAGACTTGTACCACTACTTGATTCTTCAAATGCTTCAGAGTACAATAGGGGAGGAGGGCTATAACACGGTATTAACACCTACCCCACCTACCTACCCGTCCCATGCTAAGGAAAAAAGAAAAATTCCAACCCCTTAGAGCTCTCCTTTATTCCGGGGGATATCGACCGTCTAGTTTCTAGGCGGAGATGTTACAAGTATAAGTGTAGGATATCTTCCTCAAACTCTTGCGGTTCTTTCCCCCCCCCCCTCCATTTTCCTCACCTTCTCCCACTACTCATTTCTTCGTCTACCCGTCTCCTTTTTTCTCCTTCTCTTCTCTTCTTCATTTTCATATCAAACCGGCAAGCTCGGTAGCGCTAGTCGCATTCGTTTCTTCCAGAAATCCGGACAATCGTTTAAATTTGTTTCTCCATTTCGTATAAATCCAGTCTACTCCACGCTTTAAGACCACCCATACCATCTAAACCTAATACCAAACAAATAAAGAACCGAAAATGCTATTCAAAACCGCCCTCGTAGCGAGCACCCTCGCCCTCCTCTCGAACGCTCAATCCAGCGTAACCAATGGCCCACCAACTCCAAGCGGGAGCGTAAAACAGCACGTGGTCCAAGTGGGGGATGCGACCGGAGCGCTAAAGTTCTACCCGGAGGTGATAACAGCCGCTCCCGGAGAAATGGTGCAATTCCAATTCTACCCTCAGGTACGCTTGCTCCCTCCTCCTCCCCACGATCAAAAAACACCAAGCTGACTGAAAGCAGAACCACTCGGTAGCCCAATCCTCCTTCGACAAGCCCTGCGAACCCCTCGCGCAGACCAACGGCACCGCGGGCTTCTGGTCCGGCTTCATGCCCGTGACCGTGTCCAGCACCAGAATGCCCGTCTTCTCCGTCCTCGTCAACGATACCAGGCCGGTATGGTTCTACTGCGCTACCGGCAAGCACTGTCAGGGTGGGATGGCGGGCGTCATCAACCCGCCCGCGACGGGGGATCGTACCCTCGACGCGTACAAATCCGCTGCCATATCGGTCGGGAAGACCGGTATACCCACCGGCGCTGCGGGTTCCGGGGGGAACTCGTCCTCCTCCGGGACCGGGAGCGGGAGTGGGAGTGGGAGCAGCGGGAGCTCAGGTTCCGGTACAAATCTCGGTAACACGATTCCTAGAAATATTACTAACGGTGGGGCAGTACCGTCTACCACGCCCGCTCCCGGCGCCGCGAGTGAGCTTCGTGTCTGGAAGGGATGGGCTGTTGTGGCTTGTGGGATTGTGGGGTTGTTGGTGGTATGAGTCGAGTAAGCCCGTAGGATAGTTATATGTCGGTTAGTCTTTCTGTCCCGTTCCGGTTTGGGCGGTAGGGTAATTGTATAGTGGCAATATAGAGTAGATCACGCTGGACGGATTTCGTTTGGTTTCTTTTATCATCCTCATTTCATATTATACGATTCGACAAACAAAGCGGCCAAGCGGGGGAGGAAGTTAATATCTGTAAAGTATAGTAAATGGCATAACAACTATTCCATTTACCCAAAACGAAGCGAGAGGAAGAAAGATAGAGAGCACATCTTGCAAGAGTGACGGCGCCCCGTTGCACAAACAGAGTCCAGAAGTTACGTAGAAGGTCCAAAGCTTCGGCAGTCACGTCCGAGGGAACAAAAGCCAGGGAAAAAAATACGGTAATACGCCAAGAATTCCAACTTCCAACCATGATATGAGTAACCCCCCCACCATTTCCGAGTGACCACCCATGCACGACAACCACCGATAACAACCCAACTCCCCGCCAAGAATCCAAGAATCCAAGAATCCACCGTCAAATTAATCCCGTCACGACCCCATAATCCCCACCGGATCCGGGGACAACGGCCGAGCCCGCGAGTGACTAAACCCACCGCGGGACGAAGAAGGCGCTTACGAGTACCGTACCTCTCACAAAAGGCCTTATAACAGTCTACTGCACGAGTACCGCGCTGCAGTGCCACCCGAGCCGGACCCCGGGAATAACCCAAACTCCGGTTAGAACACCACACGGAGTTCAGCTGGCCGCGCCAAAAAAAGCAAGAACAATGTATAGTAAAAACAAAAACACGGCCCTCGCGGATGGGGTTTTCGGAAAACCTGCTGGTGCGGAATGGGGGGAGGAGGTTTTTTCGATATGTAATTGTGACGATCGGGGAAAGGAATTTTCCCATCGGTTGTTGGAAGGGTTGGTGAGTGAACGTTGAATTGATTACGGTGCAGGTAAAATCAAATCAAGAGTACCAGCAGCGTCATCCGTAGTCACTCGTGTTCGTGTCCTGGCCGGCCAATCGGTGGACCGTTTGTCCTTCCGTCCTCCCACTCGCTTCCTGGGTATGATACTGTACTGTACTGGTACCACCGCCCGACTGACTGACTGACTCACTCGCTCGCTCACTCACCCACTCGGTCCTACGGTACTTTTTTCGTTGTATTGTGCTCGAGTACTTGTCCTCGTATTCTCCCTCCGCTCCGTGCGCACACTATGATTCGATAAAAAATGGTGGGGTACTATTGCATAAAAAAACTATACAAGAAAGGGCTTACGCACACCCCCCTCCCTTCTTCTCCGCGTTAAGTTTAAAAATTCCACGTAATTACCTTCCCCTTCAGCCATGGCGGAAATGCAAAAAGTGCGGAAGCGAGCCGAACGAATTTGTACTCGCACGAGCACCGCACTTCACTGCAAAAAAAAAACAAAAAAACAAGCAAGTACGGTACTGTACTGTACAGTAATTATTAGTGTGGTAGGCACAGGCGGAAGAAAAAAAAAATTATTAAAAAAAAAAGCATAATGAATTCCTTTCCTTTGATTGAATTCTATATCTTCCTGCCTGCATGCCTGCCCACGTACTCCACATTTTCCCACTCCAAAGCAAGCGAACCTAAAAAGCTAAAAACAGTGATTTAGGAGAAGAAAAAAGGAAAGAGAGTAACTTATGGGTAAACAAAATGAAAAAAAGACAAAATCCCGTCCAAAAACACACTAATGAGGAAAAAACGCAAATACCCGTTAACAAATGAAATACTGATGATAATGAAAAAAAAAGACAAGGTTGAGGGAAGTGGGGGATGAAAGAGAAAAAGAAAAAGAAAAAAAGGTTGGTAAGGTAAAGGTATAAGACAGTAAGAAATGGAAAAAATAAATAGAAGTGGTATTGTTTGCATCGGAACTTGAGGAAAAACGAAGTTTTTCGAATGAATAAACACAGGTCAAGGTCCGGCCGTCGCTGTTCGGATGAAACAGAAACAGTTGGAAGGAAATTGAGATGATATGAGGGGAAAGGTATTGTGAGGGTGAGGTGAGACTCATACGAGCATTCTGCCATGTAGAAAGGGAGAGGAAGAAAGGAACAAAAAAATACATGACTGATATAGGTGGAAACAAAGTTTTGTTGGAGGGGTGATAAAAATAATATCAAAACAGCAACTGAGGTCGATAGAACTCCCGTGCGTCTAAAGTCGTGAAATTCCCAACCACCTAAACTCCAAGACCTACAACCAGCCAATGCTCAAGAGAAAAAAAATCAAGAGCAACAAGTTTGACATGGTACAATGTATATGAAGGCTTTGACAAATCCCCATAACGTTTTACTGGCCGCCAACGACCAACCCGACCCTTCGGTAGATACCCTCAACAGCATCCAACATCCTGTTTGCTTCTCCCAATGTGCTCTCTTCGATCCCCTCGCTCTTCTCCTCGGCAACTTCCAGAGATTCTTCCACAGCGGCCTCTTCAAAGAGATCCTCTGGCTGAGCCTGACCCCCTGCAATCATTTCCAAACGTTCAAGCAAGGCCTCGACACCGGTTCCGGGGAACAATTCGTCGAGAGTTTTCTTCTCGTCAACCCCAGTCTCTTCCCTGGTATAGTACTGCATCTCTTCCTCGTAAACATCAAAGAGATCCTCTGGCGCCTCATACTCGTCCTCCTCGAAGTGATAGTCCATGATATCAGCCTTCTCGTTGCGGATGGGGAAGAACCCATCGGCAACAGGAAGGGAACTCAACTTCCAGTCTTCATCCTCAACAACCTTTCCACTCAAATCTTGGATACTTGGGGGGCCTTGTGGAAGTTCGAGAACACTGAACACTTGCGGCGAGTTGGTTCCCCAAGTATTGTACGCCAAAGGCCACTCAGAATCTTCGGAAACTGGGGCAAGGTTAGGATTGATATCCTTGCGGATATTGGGGCGAAGGGTAGTGTCGGTGTTGGGTGTAGCGGTTTTCGGCTCCGGTGCGGTGGTGGCACTGGGGACTTGCTCCAAAGCATCGTTCTGGGCGGCCGGTTGCATGGCGTCTAAAAATACCGAAAACGCAGGAGAGCTCAAGAGCATCCTAGTGAGCTCACTGAGTTTGTTATTCTCCTCCTTGAGTCTGGTATTCTCATGTTGAAGATCGGTAGCTTCGTTTGTCTTTGTAGCAACTTCCTGCTCCAAATGGGTGATGTATTCTATAAAAAATAAATTGTAAGTAGATGCGGGCAGACTAATCCGAGAAGCAATAATATTACCTTTTCTTCTGCTTCTGAAAGCACGGGCAGAAACCTTGTTTCTGAGTTGCCTCCTCTCCTTGCTGGTCAACTTCTTTCCTTCCTCGCTAGCAAGCAGACGCTCATCCTCATCCATCTCATCCTCCTCCTTCTTGAGTTTGGCAATGTGGGGTAGAACGGGGGGTGTTCCGTTGGCGGAGGGATGAGGAGCATTGCTCTTCATAGAAGTCAATATTTTGTCTACACGCTCGTCGACATTACTCTTCGGAGCGACCTTCAGTTGTTGCTGTTGGGACAGTGGAGCCTGTTGTTGTGCCTGCCTTTGTTGCTGCTCCCTGATTGCTCTCTGCTGTTGCTCGTAGGCAGCTTGGTGCTGATGGATACCAGCGTAGAACCTACCAGCGGTAGCCATAGGAGGGGCAGTGGGACCGACAGGAGGAACCGTGATGGTAGGAACCTCGATCTTGACCGACGATTCCAAGTTATCGACCGCTATTGGTGAAGCTCCCAAGACCAGACTAGGATTGACAAAATTGGCCGAGCTATCCCCAGCAGCGGTGCTCTCGGGGTAAAAGTAGGCTGGCATCATGCCGCCCGAGCTGTTTAGCGAGGCAGAAGAGTCGTTGTCGAGTTGCATGAAATTATTCTCATGGGGAGAAACCGACATGGAGGCAGCTGGGGGGAAGAAGTCGGGATAGAAGCCAGAATTTACGGGAAGCGAGCCCGTTTGCTGGGTGTGAAGGTCATATTGATGGCTCGGGGCGGGAAATCCTGCAGCCGACAGGTGGTTGTTGCTGGTCACCTTCTGGTTCATGGAAGGGGTACTAGACTGCGACGAGGAGAAAGAGGATCGGGATAGAGTAGGCGAGGACATGAATGAATTAGGGCCCTCATAGTCGATGAAGGCGTCAATGTCGTTGAAGGAAGAGTTCTCCTGGTTGAAGGAAATGGAGGAACTCGAACGGTTCCTGCTCATGCTGTTCTGCTGTGACATTTCGAACGAGGAGGCGAGGAAAGGCTTTTCGTAACGCTGATTCTGGCCCGCCGGTCCGTGACAGCAGGAAAGTAGGGTAGAAGCAAATTTCCAACTCTCCCTCTACTCTACTCCTTTCTAGCTATGTCCGTAGTTGTGACGAGGTGACAGGATAGCTGTTGTTTTTGTTAAGAGTCGACGGAAATATTTACTTGTGTGAACCTCAACAGAGAGAGAAAGGACGGAAGGTTTACGGTAAGTTAATGGTGTTGAAGATTGTAGCGAGTGGGTTGTGGTGGTAAAGAAAAGGGCGAGTGGAACTTGGTTGTGTTGTTGAGTGTGAGGGTGTGCGGGTAGGAGGACGGAAAAGGACAGGACAGGCAGCGAGATGAAGAAGAAGAAAGGTAGGCTGTGTTGCAGGATTGCTGTGTTGGGTGGGTGCGGTGCTGTAGGAACAAGTGATGGTCGCAGGTCGAAGCAAGAGGTGAATTACGGTGCATGCAACGGCAGAAGTAAAAGCTGATTGACTGACGGGAAAGAGTACGGGGGGGTTGCTCCCAAAAGGGGCTCCCTATTGGCCAACAATCTACGGGGGGAGAAGTGGAATTTGTGACCTTTTGGGGGGAGGGAAGCAGAAGGGAAGGGGAAAGTGGGGCTGTGCAGTGTGCTGCCAAATATCCATCCACCTTTTTCGACAGATTGCACCGATCCAACCCCATCTGCCCAACCCCATCGAGGAAAAAGCTGGCTCTTCGGATCAAGCAAGGGCCGGAAGACCAAAGCACCCCAGGACAAGATTCGTGTTCACCCGTGCTTCTCTACCCAAAACGGTCGCTGAAGCGCTCGGCGCCCCCAATCGAGTGCTTGGATTGCTGGAAACTGCTCAGTTTTGAGTTACAGTAAACGCTTCTCCAGAGTCCGGAGCCCAGTGTTCTCCCATTCACTCTGATGCATATTATAAAGCTCGTCATGACCCTACAATACCGGTATCACATCAATCGCACGGTACTATGGTACCGGTAGTCAATTTTCGCCAGCGTCGACAAGCCCACCGGCCGGGAGAGCCCTTTGATAAAGCCTTCTCCCTCGGTCGCTCCGACGATCTTTTTCCTTTTTCTCCTTCCCCTCTCCCCCTTTCCCTCTCCCAAGATCACAACCATCCGACACTACGCGATAACGCACACCGTGGCACGAGTACTGTACTTGTAGAGACCGGTAGAATATTTGCGCTCTACCATGGCTTCCCAACAAAAGAAAGGGTTAAGGCTTTAGGATACGCATTCAAAATGTTCGAGCATGCCGCACACGTTGTCGAACGCACCGGTCGGCACCGGGTCTGTTGAACGAGGAAACAAAAAGTCCCTTGGTTCCCGGCTTCAAGTGTTCGCATCATCATCACTTCCACAATAACTTGCGGGCTAATCCTGCCTGCCAAAATTTTGAACCTCTTCCCCCCACCACAACTTCCTTGCAGGGCAGCAAAATCAAATTCCTGATCGAGGCATCTTGCAGCGCATTCCGTTTATCCGACACGAGGCTTGCGTCACGCATCATGACAAATCTTTACCCTAAACCCTACTTGAGCTCCTCTTTCACTCAGAACCCCCGCCGCACTGCGGATATCCCAGGCTTAGCATTTCTAAAAACAGATTTTATGGACCAATGAGGAAACGATTCGCCAGACTTTCCTTTTCAAGCCATTCACGCAAGGCAAAGGTTGGAAAAAAAGAGAGAACCTTGTCCAGCTGAAGTGAGACTCCGCGATCCCCGGCTGTGGGTCGCTTCCGCCATGCGTCCAGACGGTTTTCGCGAACAAAACAGATCTACGGTATGCACCGCGCTAGCACCGTACCGGTGCTCGAGTACTCATTTCAGTACGAGCACGATATAGTGCTTTGTGGATGGAGAAAGCACTCTTGGGAGGGATAGGAAAGATATTAGTATATATGGCCTGTGGCCTTTGAGACGTCAGATCTGAGGACATTACCTGCCGGTAGGGAGTCCTGCAACTTTCATGCCAGCGAAAAACAAGCTTTCGAAGAAGCTTCCGAAGGACCCTCCTGAGAATTCAGTCCCGGTGCCCGAATGGCTCAAACCATAGCGCATGGAACGGATCGACTCCTTTTTGGAGGATTTCCATCAAATCCTCCCCTCGCTGGATTGAGATACGGTACTCGGACATTACCTCAATCCAACGAATCTAGGATAGCTAATCTCAACAAACTCTCTTTTCCGAAGTTTGTCCGCTCCTCAAGCCTTTTCCAAGTTCCCTTCACCGCCATAACTTGAATGTCGTAAATAATATTATTCCCAAGTAGTCTTGGTGACTCCGGTATGAATTCAGTAGTCGTTTGGAGCTTTTAGCTTGGACTAAATTTCCTGCCCTGCGCACGTGTGCGCAATGCCAGTATCCTTCTGCTTGTCCTCCTCGTAACAGTGAACCGGCTTGCAAAACTGACTCCCTCCTCGCCCACCGTAACAGGCAGCTGATATACCGTTCTTATCCCATGCGTACTATATTGCGCATGGCTTGGGCATGTCGAGCCCGCCTTATATTCACCGGCTTCGTTGATGGCGCTCCAATTTTCCTTCCTCCACCTCCTCTAGGCTTGTAATGACAACTAGTTACTGCGACCCCGTACCGTAACTGGACAGAAAGTGAGTGATTCGCGAGGTGCCTCAATCCACCTAGGCACGGGCTTTAGGTGTATTCGAGCAGCAAGGGTTACGGGGAAAAACCCCAGTTACTCGAGAATCACGAGTGGATTCAGGGAATTCCCGGTCCGATTTCCCGGAGAGCTATCCGCGTGGGCCTGTTTCAGGTTGCTTGATTGGTGCTAATCAGGTCCGTCTCGTGCGGGATGTGGGGAATTCGGGATTTCGAGAATCGAGGGTTAGATTGGGGGAAAAGCGGAGGCTCCCTTGTTGGGCTCCCGCGAGTTCTGGGGCTCATGATACCTGATAGTATTTAGGCGAACGGGGGCGTCGCTTGTTCAATTTGAGCTGCCATATACAGGTGGTCCCCCGATTCACACAGTATCACTCGATACGCCTTTATCTTGACGGAGTGAATGTTGGAGCTTGGGTCACCGGGTGGACCGCGGCAGAAAGGCGATGCTCCTGAATCCGCTGCTTGTTAATCTTCGAATACCGGTAGTCTGAGACCGACCCCATGCAGACATCTATTCCTTCCTCCCCTCATTCATAATCTATAGAGAATTTACGGAGGTACAGCGCCTAAGTTTTGTATAGGTTCTACAAGCGAAGTGCACTGTCCTGATCTCCTGCTGCCGGCACCCCTAGGTTCGTGGAACTTACAAAATTAAGAGCTGTACCTCCGTATGCAGCACGGATGGCTGGTCGAATTTCACCGTAACCCAGACTGTGCCACACCCGATTCGTGCTCTCCTGTTCGAACCGGTGGGTATTCTTATTATTTTTCCCGTTAGACCCTCTGGCCACTTCTACCCTTTTGCATTGAAAGGTTTCGAACATTTATGAGTACTCGAGTACTCGAGTATTCTCTGTGGAGGCGGCGTTGATGGAAAGGAGAGCCGAGTGCTGTTGCTGTACGAGTACTCGTACTACTTGTACTAGTATATATTGGGCCCAAGTCTGATACAGCGACGACGCATGAATTGTGTGAAGCGGTTATGAAACGGAATGTGTGAAACTTTAGTCCAAAGGAGGAACAAAGGCGCATCTCATAGCATGGCATGGGAGAGCTACATGTAAGCACGGAACTGAGGTCGGCAGCGGGGAAATGGTGGAGTTTGCTTTGGGGTGGGCGCTCGGGCTGTGATTACTTTTCCGGGTGGTTGGTCGTGAAGGGATGTTATCTACTCTTCATTGGATTTTCGGTGCTGACCCAATTACGGCACGGGTGCCCTTTGATGTCTGTATTTAAAACATACGGTAATCCGTTTACTTGGGCTTATTGTGTTGAAAATCACCGCTGGGCAAACAAACCTTTGTCATTCATCCTTCAGTGGCAGATTCGACCCTGCAGCTAAATTACACTGCTAAGAATTTGGCAACAACTCACAATATTTGTCACTGCTCGAGCCCTCAACACGGAATGGGGCACATTCCCCGGAACATATCACGAAGACGAACATCACACATCTATCATAATAACACACTAAGCGATTCGGATTGGAGCCTGTCTCACCACTCTGTGTAATCCTCACTACATACAGTAGCTTAATCGTTCGATTTGAGTAGCGGTTTTAAGTTGCGTCACCTTGGACCCTTCGTCTTCCTCAAACCTTATTTTATATACCGCGACGAGATGGCAAACAATCACTCTCTGTTGATGAACCCGGGGACCCAAGTGCAATACCAATATTACTCGTGAAGAATTCTCTCCTCTGGGCCTTTCGCTTACTTGATCGTTGGGGGTGGCACAGCTGGGCTTGTCCTTATTACACCCCTCTCCGGAAACCGGGGGGGGCGCGCAGTTCGGTAGCCCTGAGGTAGATTGGGCTTACATGGCCACTCCTCAAAAGGGGTTTGGTGGAAGGCCACTGCCCTACCGGTATTCTAGGTGAAAAATTCTTGGCGGGAGAGAGGGGGTTCCCTTCACATTCCGGGGAGGGAGGATGAGAAGGACTATGGGTGGGAGAAGGGGTTTGGAATAAAGGGGTGTACAGCTGCATGGGATAGTCTTTCGTTTGCTCCCCTAGGATTACTTACTCCACTTCATGGGTAGCTCAGATGCTTATTGTTTATGAGGGAGTATTCGATGCCACAGGAACTCAAGATCCCAGCGAAGCCTGGGCAATTGACTGTGCTTCCTGCGCCTACGCATGTTCCGGAGCTTCGCGGTGCCGATGGCCTTATACAAATTAGCTTTTCGAGTTGGTGTGAGGATTTCATGGAGCTTCTCATGCCCGCTTTTGCGGATATTGGTGTTCTAAGACGTATGTGACTGTTGGAATGGGTATCTTTTGATGGGCGCTCCGTTCGTTCTTCGGAAAAGGTGATTTTTTCTGGGGCAATTGTGCCCTCACAGCTGCTTGAGCTCTCTGGAGTTGGTAATTGGAATCTCTTGGAGAAATATGGAATATAGTGTAAGATGGGGAACCCAGATGCTGGAGAGGGATATCTTTGGTTGGCGCATTGGTTCGCTGTTAGCTGTGAACGGAATACCGGTAGGGGTGATTTAAAAGCACGGTGCGAGAGACTCCAGAGGGTGAGCGGATAAACTCTCTCATAACCAATTTTTTCAATTGACCGTTAGTCCTAATCGAGAAGCTATAAAGGTTTAAAATCAGTTAAACTTCGATTTCTATCAAGATGAATTTTGGGAGTGTTTGAACACCCCCCCCCCCTCCGAGATATCTTGGACTATAGGTTGGATTTGCACCAGAATGCAACTTAGGATATAGCCGCCCTATATTGAGGGAATCGCACATGCCCCTTATGGTCAGAAGCCTCCCCAGATACTGTACCAGGACTCTAACTTACTTCTATGTCGGTATTATAAAAAAGGCAAAACTTGCACCGTGAGGATATATTTATGGTGTACGCTAACTCTCTCCCGCAACCCCAATTTTTTTTATGAAGCTCTCTTCGGGGTGGATATTCCGCCACCACTTTTTTGCTTTTACACCCAATGTGACCTTGTAGACACCCAACCATCACCCAAAATCACTCGATCTCAGTTGCTCGGGGAAATGCATTGCGCACGGACCGCCTAATATTTTTTCTTGCGGCTGGAGCAGCTCAACAAACAATCCATTGACAACACCCACGCCCCCTCCTCCCACCATTGCTACAACAAAAAATGGCTTCACCCTCACCCCCGCCCACGAAACGGGTAAAACTTGACGCGCCCAGTCATAAATCGCAGAGAGAGCTTGAACTTGCAGTCGGAATTGCCGGTTATGTGCATCCAGACTTGCCTGGATGGCAGGGTGTTTTCAAGCAGCGGTACGCGGACTTTCTGGTGAATGAAATTGGGCTCGATGGGAAGGTTGCACACTTGACGGATTTTGGGTCAGGGTTTTTGAAGAAAGGGGGGAAGAGGAGGGAGGAAAAGAAGGAGCAAAAGGAGGAGGAGGCGGAGCCCACTTCTAGAACTGTCGGGGGTTCTACAGACAGGACGGATAAGACAGAGGAGGAGGATATCAGCCCAGAAGTATTGACTGCTGCTCTCCGGGCTCAGCTCAGGCTAACAAGCCATCAGAACCCCAAGCTTCAAAGTATTGTTCGATTGACCGGTCCCGAGACTGCCGAGTTCTGTAGCAAATTACTGGCGAGTATTAATGGCGGAGCAGTGGTGTCTCACCCAGAATATATAACCCGGAGCATAGACCGTGAAGAACGAAGTCTCGTCCACACCGCAATTCGCGAATTCTCCTCGGGAAAAATAGACTCGGTTACCTTGAGCGGCGACCAAGAAGGGTGTATCAGAATTTATGCGAGCACCGGGCAGCCTGGCACGCGTCAGAGGAAGCGGGGTAATCGCGCGGGACGGAGGAGGAACAACTCTGGTAAAGGGAACGGGGAAGCGGGGCTGGATTATTGTCATTTCCTGGTGTACAAGGTGAATAGGGATACCATGGATGTTATGGGGGTTCTACCTCACTTAATTGGTGGCGCTGGGGGGAGGAATCCGTTCTCGTTTGCTGGGAATAAAGACAAGAGGGCTGTTACTGTATCGTGGTTCTCTGCATACAAGGTTCGTGCGGAGCGGTTGGCACAATTAAACCAGGGAGAGGGCGGGCTTAGAGGCTGCCATGTGGGGAATTTCTGCTACAAGGATACTGGTCTAGGACTCGGCGATCTATGCGGAAATGAGTTCGTCGTTACTCTCCGAGAGTGCTTTTCTTCGGACACGAGCAAAAGCTTAGAGGAGGTTGTTGGCACTGCAATGCAACGTGTGAAGGAAACGGGTTTCATAAACTACTTTGGGCTCCAGCGCTTTGGTAGTCACGGGGTCGGAACATGGGAAGTCGGGGTGGAGATGCTTAAAGGCAATTGGCGCGGCGCCGTCGAGAAAATCTTGAGCTACGATCCCTCGATTCTTGAAAAAGATGATGATTCTGTCTCCACAGATGAGAAATCCCGTGCGCAAGCTTGCCGGGCTTTCCTTACCACCTACGATTTCCAGAAAGCCGTGGAGCTCATCCCCCGCCGGTCAAATGCTGAGAGAGCGATCCTCACATCCTTCAGAGACCGGGGTATAGAGGCTAATGAGCATGGTGGGAGGCTAGATTACCTGGCAGCGCTACAGGCTGTCCCTAGGAAGATGAGGACAATCTATCTTCATGCTTTTCAGAGCTTTGTCTGGAACTATGTTGTTACTGAGAGGATTTCTTGGGGTACTAAGGTTCTACCCGGCGATCTGGTGATGGCGGAGCCCACTACTGCCTCCGGGAGCAAAGCACCTAAGCCAGTTACCACCGATGATACCCCGGAGATAGACCAGGACGGCGAAGTCATCATCCGTGCTCCTCCGGATGGCATGGGGGTAACTAACACTAGCCTGGGGGAAGAAGAAAAGTTCAAGCGGGCCAGAGCACTCTCCAAAGAAGAAGCCGAGTCAGGGAAATACACAATCGATGACATCGTCCTCCCGACCCCGGGCTGGGACATAATCTATCCCCAAAACGCCCTCATGGAGGTCTATAGTCGGGTTATGAAAGAACACGGTTTGGACCCTCTAAAAATGAAGCGCAGCCACAAAGAAACAAGTCTCCCAGGCTCCTATCGTCACGTTATTGGCACGTTTGTCAACGGTGAAGCCAGTTATGAGATCAGAAAGTACCGTGGCGACGAGCAGATCGTCAAGACTGATCTTGAGGTCATCAAGGAAAAAGAGGCTGTTGCCGAGGAAGCTGCAAAGGGTGATGGGGTTGGTATGGAACTCGATGTCCAACCTGAAGAGGGCACTGTGATTGCTGCGGAGCGGGAGGGGGAGGAGAAGACAGCGGTGATCTTAAGGTTCCAGCTTGGCACAAGTACCTATGCTACTATGGCGCTCCGGGAGTTGATGAAGGATGGGGTTCGAGCGTTTGTTCCGGAATTCGGCAGAACGTAGGCGCGAAGAAGTTGATGCGTTGTACCTAGAAATCTTTGTCTACAATAGATGAGCCACCGATCTGTGATATGCACGGTAGAAATGATTGGTATATCACAGAGCTCTCCTTCTGGACGACCGGACCGCACCCCCCCTGTAAACACTGTAAATCCAATTTATGTCCTGGCCTCTGATTCCCTTATAACTTAGTATTTGGATCGCCCCCTCTCTCACACCCAGCATATAACACCGGTACTACAAAAGAAATCGAACCGGGTAAACACGCAGAGCCAACCTTGTGATGCAATTCCAGAGCACGACCCACGGCATGCACATCACAGTAATGTGCCTCTTGTACGGATACACACATATCACGCTCCCATACTGGTATGATACCCTGACCCAGACGATCAACCGGGTCGGCCGTAGTCCCCTCATCTACTCTGCGATCTACTGTCCGGAACGTCTCCATCCTGCAGACACGTTGGGATAAAGCATAACGAAGGAAGAGAAAAGAAAAAAAGGGGGGGGCTGGTAACCGGGTCACATTCGTAGGCGCGGTGCCATATTATATTCCGCGGAGGAATAATCCGGAGAAGTGTACCGACTTTCGTACC
>QLOI01000942.1:3926-20528 GCA_003313605.1 Tuber umbilicatum
ATAGTCCATGCATGTATGCAAATATGAGAAAAAGGAAAAAAAGAAAAACAAAGAGATGAAAATAACCACGTGCGTCAACTTCTAGACTGACCTAGCCTAGCCCGCCCCAAGCACCTCTGATACGCCTGGCGAGTTGAATATCCTTCTGCATAATCGTGACCCGTTTAGCGTGTATAGCCAAAAGATTACTGTCCTCGAAAAGATGGACAAGGTATGCCTCTGCGGCCTCCTGCAGCGCCAGTATCGCCGTGGACTGCCAGCGGAGGGCATCGACTCCGCTGCCGCCAAGACCGCTCAAGTGAGCGGCGTTGGTGTAATCTAATGCGATCTCGCGGACCTATATAAAAAAATACTCCCATCCTATCAGTTATCCTTGCCCCACAATTAGAGTAGAGGGAGGGACGTTACAAGGCGAGCGAATGGCAACTTTCTAATCAGCAGATCCGTGCTCTTCTGATACTGTCTGATCTCACGAAGAGCACGAGTTCCTGGCCTCCAGCGGCGGGCGGTGGCCTTTGCAGGGACCGGGTCTCCGGCTGTACGTCATTTTCATGAAATCAGTCAGTCAAACTTGTCGCCCTACAGGTTCTGGGATTTTTGAAAAATAATAATGGATCTATTGATCCCACCTCTTGCTCCAACACCGCTGGTACGTTTCACAGGCTTTGCGGGTTTCTTTAGTGGGGTTTTTCCGCCGGTGGACTTGCGCGCGACGGCTTTGGCTGTCGCCATTTCCAAAATCTCAGAATAAAAGGTGGTTGAGGGTGTGAATGCAATATGGTGAGTAGGAGTCGGACAGGTAGGTAGCAGCGAGAGTGATTATTCGATGGTGCGTGGGATGAGTCGATGATTGGCGGGCCCCAAACAAACAGGGTAGGGAGAAAAACTTGAGGGCGGGTTAGAGGAGATGAGGGAGGGTGGTGGGGAAACTGGTATTTGGACAGATGGATTGGATGCGGGAGGGGAGTTGTGTATCCGCTGGGAAAGGTTTTTTCTCTGGTTTGGTTGCGAGTCAGTAGGCTGTCGCGTTGGGGTTCGCCAAGACACGCGTTTGGGGTTGGAGAAGTCTGGTGATATCGTTCCTCCAGGGTTTGCAGGTTGCCGGGGTAACCACATTGTTTAGTGTCACGTGCCTTCTCGTTGTGTTATCACTCGGATACGGTGGATGACCTGGATCTGGATTCTTAGTGTCAGCACCGTACCCGTGCAGGCACCGGTAGCCAGCAGAACCTTCTTGTCTGGCTTTTTCCCCGGGAAGCGCTACTATCAGAATGGTGACTGTGCGCACCCCTTACATTAGAAACAGGGACAAACAAAGGAACCTTACTCCCGACGGATGCAGCTTTAGGCTCGTTTCAACCATGAAATAATCTAACTTGAGGCATCGGTGGCGGATGATGTTATTGGTGATGGGGGTCGATCTGACAGGACGGGGGACATCTGACGGGAACGGAGGGTGCTTTGCCAAGAAAATCTACCTCAACTTCAATCCCCAACGGATTTCCAATGACCACTCCCACGAGAACCACAGCCCCACCGCCGGCAGGCGATTCTCTACACATTCCTAGAGAGAAATCTAAGGTATGTCAAGTTTTTATGGAGATATTGCGGTTTAAAAGTAGGTTGAATTTTTGGTTGAAGCCGGGGAATGTCCTAGACATGTTAATTACTATTAATTTCCTTGGCATAAATAATCAATGGTTATTGCCAAGTGATTGACCAGTATTCAGGCCAAGCTTGGAATATTGACATAATAGTACTAATAGGCCTGGATGAACGTCCGGATACCCCACCATACAAGGCGGACCCTGACCGCCACCTGGTAGTTATGTAGAATTTGGAACAAGATGGGTATTCACAGGACAGCGTCGCGGCTGGCCGGAGTTCTCGGTTACCAACCTCCAGAATCCATGCATTGTAAGAAGGGTTGAGAATGCTGCTCGAGCCTCTCCTGTGTTCCACCGTGTTGGAGTTGTGTTTTGTCTTGGAGGTTGCACTGGTTGGGCATATGGTTAACAGAGGCGGATGTTATGAACTGTATTTTCTTGACACCTCGTTAAGCCACCTATTTTCTGAACAGCATTGTATTTGTTTTACAAAACTCGATTTTTCTGTCGACAGTCTACCTGAGTAATTGACCATGCAATAAGCATACAGTAAACTAATTCGGATTGTCAGACAAAACAAGTTTGCACTCTGTATTTACTAGCCTGAAAAACAAGAGCTCGAATTGTAGCGTAGGGAAAACCTTGCAAAAAAAAAAAAAACCCCTGTCTAACGCCTTCAACTCCATGAGAAGGAAAAAAACAAAAGGGGTAAAACATGAAATAGTCTGTCTCGACCAAATTCACCTTCCATTATATAGGCACTTAAAGAGATATCCACACTTTCCTGTGTGAGCTAGCTTTATCCTTCAACGACTTGAACATATGCCGCTGGCACACTCTTCACAATGCCACCCTTCTCAACTTCTGCCCATCCACTTCCATCATCTGCCTTGACCAACACAAACCTGTCGCCTTCGATCATGCTGTGTTCCGCACTGCTCCTTGCTTCATAGTCGTATAGAGCTTCAACATGCTTTATTCTTTTGGCACCCCTCTTTGGCTTCACAGCAGGGCCTTTCTTTTTCCCTGCACTGAATGTTGAATTTGTAATCGAAGCATTCGAGGAAGAGTGTACGCTGCTCGGGCGCGCCGCGGGCGATGGATCAACGTCAATGTATGTTGCGGGAACAAGGCCTTCAGCATGCCCTGAGCGAACCATGACCCATCCTGACCCATCATCCGGCTCAATGACGACTACGTCTGCCCCTGCCTCGACACTTATTTCACCCTCACCTGTCCCTGAATATGTATATAGCATCCGTCCAATCTTTTGCTTCCCATGATCTGGGAGTTCCGCTATGGGTTCGGAAGACGGTGAGACATATCGCTCTGGCGGCGGAGCTATGACTCTATTCCTCCTCGGAGGGGCAATATCAGGGGTGGCCTCCAATTCAACACTAGTTGCACTAGGACTCACACCAGTTGACATCTTACTGGCTGAAGGTTTGGCGCGTAATCTCCCCCCCGAGTAACTAGAGGATAGCGAATTCATGGTGTTACTACGGCTTAGTTCTGTATCGTTCCCATTCGATCCACCGATAGCCATGCTCGCCCGTTTTTCCTCCTTCAAGGCCTTTTTTGCAGCTTTGTCTAACACTCCCGGGCAAGCTGCCGGAACCTTCATCTCGCAGTGTTTGTGGCACGAATAGCCACAATCCTGGCAAGTAAATCCTTTACTTTTTAGACCCCATAAGGTTTCATTGCAGAAATCGCAGTTTGTCGGGATTTTGAAGGTTGTAGCCTTGAATTTGTGGGTTTGCGTTCCACGTTCAATTTCACCCACTGCCCCCAAGATGGTTTCAATTTCGACTTGAAGTGTTGTTAGTTTTGTCGAATGTGGCGCCAATTCCTCGAAGTTGTAGAATATGCTCTGGGATGCATTAGCTACCTAACTGAAATTGCGCAAGCCGAAGTTAATAAAAAAGATCTCACTCTGGTCGCGTCGATTTCTTTCTGCATCTTGCTTTCGTCAAGCTTGATAGTATCGATTGTCTTCCTTAACCCATTGATTTCCTTCCGTCTAGACTCGACATGTGCCTTTACATCTCCGAGGCCTCGTCGACTCTTTCCTAGTAGATTTCTTAAGAAAATTTTGGCGTTCTCATCAACGACTATTTCGCTAGTGTCATGCCATATCGGACTTGGCTCAAACACGAAGTTGGGTGGCTCAACCCAACCTGCCATGTTGTGTTTGGCAAACATCGCGGAGTCGTAGGTGGGTGTATTGCGGGCGATCTCTTCTATAGCTCCTGAAAGATGGGATATGGTATTTTTACGACAGGTTGAGTCAAGTTCATTACCCAAAGTCCAAAGAAAATTTAATTTGGCGACACGAGTCTCGTTTAGGTCTTGTAAAGACTAGTAAGACTCAGATATCAGCTACTTTTGACAGTAGGGAAGGATGTAGTACGTTGATTAGTTCGGGGAGATCTTCGTGAAAGTATTTCTGCTTCTGCCTATTTGTAACGATGATCTGTAATAGGTAGGTATTCTGATTTAGTAGCATAAAAATTTAGCCCAAACATAGTTTTATAGAATAGACCGAGGGCGGTCATAAACCGGGACGGACAAAACAATTGCAAACTGGACATACCTTTACATTGTTCATTTCGGCCAATTGCGTTTGGTAAGACTTTTCAGCTTTGGGCTTTGCTGCGTCATAACTCTTATCAACCTTGGCTCTCTTCTCCTCAACAACTCTGCATGTCGCATCGTATGAATCCTTGGTCTTCCTCAAATCGGAGTAGACTGATTCTCTTTCCGCTAACAATTTGGCGGCAAAGGATTCATGGCGTTTGCGATAATCTTCGTATCGAGCTGCAATTGACTTTAGAGAATCGCATACTTTGATTGAGAGGCATGAGGCGAAATTGTCGTGCTCTTTCGAAAGGTATTCCGTTGCGGAAAGAATAGTGGTCCATGTAGTCAACGAGGCACTAAAATCACACGGAAGCGGTTAGAGGTGTGGTCACTAAGAGATATAGAGCGCCGATGTCCGTAGCCGTGAACTACCTTTCCAGGCTACCCGGAGTCATAAACGGGGTATCTCCAACACTGAGGCTCGAGCTTTTTTTGGCCTTCTTCTCAAAATATTTTTTTGCTAGAGCGTTGAGCTTTGCAGCGTACTCCCTCTCTATCACTGCTCTCTCGCGATAAAATGATTGTATATCGTCAAGCCACGCGATCCCGCTAGCGACCTATTGAAGATTGTGTAAGCCAGCCTTGTTCCTGTGCAAATCGACAAGGTATGGATGAATTACCCAAGCGCTGATAGGTTTAAATGCATCCTGAAAGAGAAATTAGCCATATAGAGCCCGAGAAGGATCAGAAGGGGAAATCGCACCTTCAGCTCTTCCCCAAAGTTAACCGTTAAGGTTTGGCCATCCATTATTTACGAACCAGCAATATGCACAAACAGTTCCTAGAACCAGGGACAGGGGGGGTAGAGGGTAACTAATAATAAACAACAATGAAGGTTGTGGGAGGGGAGAAACGAGAGTTGTAATACGGGTAAGGAATGTTGAGATGAGAGGGTACCGTAGTGGGGGAGGGTGTGTGGAAAGAGATTGGAGTAACGAGGTACAGTAATGAGATGAGGGGCGACGATAGGGTCCAGGAAGGGGGGAAGAAGCTGCTGTGAAATGTTCTCAGCCTTTTCGAACCCTAACCCGGTCGAAGAATACCACAGGCCGGCACTGTGCCAAAAGGACACCACATTCTTTATCGTCCCGTGGGTACGAGTACTCATTAGTCATCATGACGAACCCATGTTATGAGCTCTCATCCGGCTAAGGCAGCAGTCAATTGGGGATAGCGGTGTACGAGTAAGGATATTGGTCTCAGACCAATCATGAATTCGCTACCGCACAATCTCAATGACTCCCCTCGTCTACCCCCGCCATAGCTAAATCTTCCTTCCTGAGTCGCTTCACGAGGTCTACGCTTCACCAACCCCGCAGTCCATCGGATTAATCCTTTTGTTGTCCAATATTCCAATACCTGTTCTTATTGCCTTCCTTACTCTTTGGATTTCACCGCTCCTACCTTTCCTTCCTTACCGCTGACTTGATTTCTCGAGTCTTCCCCTTTCCTGCACTGGACCGCTGCTTTTGATTCCCGACTTCGATACCAGCGATGGCCGAACAGCCAGCTTCTCTCGAGTCTCGTATCGGAAAGGTGCCGGAAGCCCCCGTTGGCACTGCTGTTACTACCGATCAAGCAACTACCTCCACACCACCTCCTGTAGCGGAGAGTTCGGGCCTCGATGAGCCCCAATATGAAGTTGCTGTAAAGCTTGCCGACCTACAGGGGGATCCTAATAGCCCCCTCTATTCCGTCAAAAAATTTGAAGACCTAGGGCTGTAAGTGTTCATCCCCCAGTCAGCTGGCGAGGGGCTTGCACTTTTGAATTCGTTTTTGTTAGCTTCGGGATGCTTGGCCTCATTTACAATCCCTCGTGGAGCTGACACTTGTATTATTTTATTGCAGCTCCAAGGAGCTTCTAGAGGGTGTATACTTCATGAACTTTAAGAAGCCGTCAAAGATCCAAGAACGAGCGCTCCCCCTCCTCTTATCAGACCCTCCTACAAATATGATTGGTCAATCACAATCTGGGACTGGGAAAACGGCGGCCTTTGTTTTAACAATGTTGACTCGTGTTAACATGTCCGTCAACAATGTTCAAGCTCTCTGCTTGGCTCCGTCTCGGGAACTGGCTAGACAGATTATGAGTGTTGTTCAGACTATGGGTCAATTTACCGACATCAAAACTCAGTTTGCTATACCGAATATGGTACAACGCGGCCAGAAGATTGATGCGCATATTGTCGTTGGGACACCTGGCACGGTTCTTGACTTGATTCGGCGAAAGCAATTGCCGGTAGAGCATCTTAAGGTTTTTGTGCTCGATGAGGCTGATAATATGCTTGATCAACAAGGGCTTGGGGAACAGTGTCTCCGCGTGAAACAGTTGGATCCCACCTTTTATACGTTCCAATCGTTAGCTACTTATGAAGGGCTAATTTTTTTTTTCATCTAGGAATATGCCCGCGACTACCCAGATCGTCCTATTTTCAGCGACCTTTCCTGATCAGGTTGTTCAATACGCCAACCGGTTTGCTCCAAATGCGAATCAGATCACCCTGAAGCATGAAGAACTTACCGTGGACGGGATCAAGCAACTGTATATGGACTGTGATAGCGAAGAAGACAAATATCGGATATTGGTTGAGCTCTATCATATTTTAACAATTGGTTCTTCAATCATATTCGTCAAGGTAATGGACCCAATAATGGCTAGATGGTTTGGTAGGTGTGAAAACTAATCCGTTGGCCCAGAAACGTGAAACAGCATCTGAGATTCAGAGGCGAATGGAAGCGGATGGGCACAAAGTCGCTGCACTCCATGGTGCGCAAGAAGGCGCAGATAGAGACAGAGTTATCGATGATTTCCGTTCAGGAAAAGCCAAAGTTCTTATTACCACCAATGTTTTGGCCCGCGGTATCGATGTAGCAACTGTCTCGATGGTGGTTAATTATGACATCCCTCTCGATCAGAATCGTCGGCCGGATCCTCAGACCTATCTTCACCGTATTGGACGGACTGGAAGATTCGGACGCGTGGGTGTGTCAATCAGCTTTGTTCACGACAAGCAGAGCTGGTCCGAGATGAACGAGATATCAAATTACTTTGGTGTTTCTATGACAAGGGTTCCAACCAACGACATAGACGTATGTTCCTTCTGGATTTCTAGAACTAAGTTCGCAGTACTGACTGATTATTGGTAGGAGGTTGAGAAAATTGTCAACGAGGTTCTGAAGAGCAAGACAGCTGGTGCGGCCAAATAGGGCTGTATGTTTATGATGGTGTGCACGTGGGAAACAATAATAGATGCTTGCGAGCCACTATAACGCCTCGCGTGGCCCGGAAAGAGAGAATAGAGTGCTATCGAGAGTCTCGAGAATGATCGGAGTTTAAAAATTCAGTCTGCGCGTCTTTTGCTATTGTTTTTTTATTTCTTTTGTTTTTCTTTCGCTGAAGGATCTGGGGGTTTCTGAGTTTTAGTCCTGTACATGTTGGAGGCGTCGAGTGATGGCTATTATGATTTATCATATGATGCCCAAGCCTCTAATTCGTAGTGAGTAATTAACTGTGGTTCTGAGTGTAAAGATTGCTTTTGCTTGATGCATTTGGAAATTGTAGAAAATGGCGCTTCTTTACTTGCAGATTAGATTTACAGATAGAGTTGTGCGAGTGATAACTTGTGGACATGCACACGAGTCTTGGCAAAGATTTTAACCCCACACCAGCACTTGTCGAATGCTGTTCGCTCAATTTCAACAACCCCCTCCTCCAAACTATCCGCCTCTATCAATTCAGGGCCACCGTTCCTTGAGCGAAATTCCCAGTCAACCCCCTTCGGAGTCGTTTTAGCCTACTTGAAGTTCTCGCCGGCTCAATTCCATCGATTTGGCTCGCGTTCTCTTGACAAGGCTGCCGTCACTCACGGAATCTTACTTTTTTGTGGTCACGAACCGCTGCTAGTCTCGTCTTGACAGTTTGTGCCGCCCAGCTCCGAAACTCTGAGCACTTCTATCAACACCCCGAAATGCCACAAGCACCATTAGCGTCAAAAGACGGGTCACTGTTTCGACAGGTCCTAAAGTGTTACGAAACAAAGCAATACAAAAAGGGCTTAAAGGCTGCTGAGGTCGGTACAAAAAGGGGTTTTCTAGGAGATATTTTGTTTAATGCCAGTTGTTAACGTTTTCTCTACACAATTAGCAAATTCTTCGTAAAAACCCTAAACATGGAGAAACTCTCGCGATGAAAGGCCTCATTACAAACTCTCTTGGGCGGACTGAAGAAGCGTTTGCAATAGCCAAGGAGGCTCTGCGGCAGGACATGAAGTCCCATGTCTGCTGGCATGTCTATGGATTGCTCTATCGGTCTGAGAAGAACTTCGAGGAATCTATTAAGGCATACAAAATGGCGCTTCGGTTCGAGCCGGAATCTCCACAAATCTTAAGGGATCTAGCACTATTGCAGGTTCAGATGAGAGATTATCCCGGCTACGTTGAATCACGAGGTAAAATCCTTCAGGGGCGCCCGCAGCTCCGACAGAACTGGACGGGATTGGCGGTTGCACATCACCTTGCCGGAAGTTACGCCGAGGCTGAGAATGTGCTGAAAAAGTACGAAGAGACCTTAAAGAACCCCCCGAGCAAAGGAGACATCGAACACTCCGAGGCGTGCTTGTATAGGAATGTAGTGATTGCCGAATCGGGCGATATTGCCCGGGCCTTGGAGCACCTGGAATCAATAGCTAAGGTTTCTTTGGACAAGATCTCTGTGATGGAATACCGAGCGGACTACCTTCTTCGATTGGGCAGGAGAGAGGAGGCAGAAAAGGCGTACCGGGATTTGCTAAACCGCAACTCGGAAAAGCGAGAATACTATAAGGGTCTAGAGCAGTCAATGGGAATTGATCCCGAGGACCGAAAGGCAATGAGGGCGATCTACGATGAATTTACCGAAAAGAATCCCAGGAGCGATGCGCCACGGAGAATTCCGCTGGATTTCCTGGAGGGTAGGTCATACTGCCAAAGCTGTGCCTGCCAATACACTGACCGTATATTAGGGGAGGATTTCAAGCAGGCAGCAGATGTATATCTTCAGAAATTGCTGAAGAAGGGGGTTCCATCAACTTTTGCGAACATAAAGGCTCTCTATGCAGATACTGCTAAGCGGGAAGCGATTTTGGAGCTTGTAGAGGGTTATTTAGCGTCTATGGGAGCGGAAGAGGAGGCATCAACAAATGGTGAAACCAATGGTGATAAATCGAAGCCGTCAGAGTTCAAGCTGTGGACGCTCTACTTCCTCACCCAGCATTATGACCATTACCGAACAAGGGATACTACTAAGGCCTCGGAATACCTTAATCAGGCATTAGAGCTTTCATCTGGTACACTGGAACTACATATGACCCAAGCTCGGATATACAAGCACTCCGGGGATTTCCAAAAGGCTATGGAAAAGATGGACCAAGCGAGGGAATTGGATACCAAGGATAGGTATATCAATACCAAGTGCGCCAAGTACCAACTCCGAAACGACCGCAATGAGGATGCTTTGAAGACCATGAGCCTTTTCACTCGAGTAGGTCATTCCTTCCATCATCTCCATTTCTCAGCAGTGCCGGTGATCCAGTCTCTAACAGAGTGGAATGGGGGTGAAGAATGATGCGCATGGTGGTCCGTTGGGTGACCTGTTAGAGATGCAATGTGTTTGGTTTATCACCGAGGATGGTGAATCCTATCTTCGCCAAGGAAATCTTGGACTTGCACTCAAGAGGTTTCATGCTATTTTGAAAATCTTCGATGACTGGACCGAGGACCAATTCGACTTCCACTCTTTCTCTCTCCGGAAGGGTCAGGTTCGCTCCTATGTCACGATGCTTCGATGGGAGGACACTCTCCGTTCACATCCGTTTTTCGTGAGGGCTGCCTTGGGAGCTATTAGGGTGTACATCATGCTTCACGACAAGCCGCATCTTGCTCACAGTTCGCTTTCAAATGGAAATAGAGAAGGTGCTGACTTTGAGGGAATGTCACCTGCGGAGCGAAGGAAAGTCCTCAAGAAGGCTAAAAGAGAGCAGCAGAGAGCGCAGGACAAAGCTGCAGAGCTAGCTGCCAAGGCCAAAGAAGACAAGGCCAAGAATGCTCAAGTTTCTAATGCTGACGGTGAAATGAAAAAGGAAGATACTGATCCTCTTGGGAATGCTCTGGCACAAACGAAGGAGCCGTTGGAAGTTGCGATGAAATTTCTGATACCGCTTTTGGAACTGAGCCCTAAAAGGACTGAGGCCCAATGTGCTGGATTCGAAGTCTACTTGAGAAGGAAGAAGTGGCTACTTGCCCTGAAGTGCTTAATCGCCGCTCGTATAACCGAAAAGGAAAACCCTGTCGTCCATGAACAGACTATTAGATTCCGCCGAGCTGGTATGTTTCTATCGTAAATAATCGGGGTAATCTTGCTAACAGAGATATTTCAGTGGATTCTCTTGCCGACGAAGACATCAAAGAGCCTTCGAGGGAGGTTCTGGCAGCGGAATTAGAGAGCATAATCCCAAAGGAAACCGATTTGAAGTCCTATAACGAGGAGTTCCTGAATTCACACAGAGACAGTCCTGAGCACGTACGCGGAGGTTGGCATTACATTACTCCTACTCATGAGGTACCTTTTATACTAACCTTAATCGATACCCAGCTCTCCGGGTCCGCCACTTACTTAGCCCAGAGGACGCCAACATCGCTGACGAGCTGGCAAATACTCTTTCCTTCGAAAACCTGACCCTCAAAGAAGCAGTAGAAGGTCAAGCTCTCCTAACGGATTTGAAAGTAGAGAATAAATATTACAATCAAAAAGCATCTGAAAAGTTTCCAGACGCTACCGCATTTCAAACGACTGCCTAGGAACCGCGGGTTTGTGATGAATAGGATGTAGCGACGGGGGGGATTCTTTTTTTTTTCTTCTTTTTTCACCTTCCTATTTTCTTTCTCAAAAAGTCCAAGTTCAGGTACCTATGGGTTCCGAAGACAAACAAAAAGTTGCCGAGGGTGGGGTTGTAACATAAGGTTGCGGAGTGCGGTGGTGTTTGGAACCGATACAATGGAAATTTGAAATCATATCTGGAGGAAAGGCTGGGGGATAGCTGCACCTAGTTGAAAATGATATGATATGCTCCGTAGATTTCTACCCTTCTTGTGTGTATGTCTAACTTGAATGAGACGTGGATAATATGACAGGACAACCTGCATGCTTGCGCAATGGCCTTAGGAGGTTCACATTTAATAGAAAGGTCTTGCGATGGGGAATTTTTTATTCTCATCTCCTCGCACAGCACGGCACTTGTACGAGTAGAATGGGCTTAAATCGAGCAGTAGCAAAGATCTATGATCTATTTTGCACCCGATTGCGAAATGTTTAAATGGATACTGGTATGTAACTATGATGACGAGATACTGTAGTATGGTATCGGTAATAGTACTGGTAGTTTATTACGAGCATCTGACCAATAACTTTAATATGTTACGGCGATATACTGTGCCTGAAATGCAAATATTGAGCCGGATCCTTGCATAAGTTGAGTCGAGGTCATGCTTGTTTCACTTCATAGTATCACTCAGGCCACAGATTTCCCACCTTTCGAATCAGAGAAGAGTTTCCCCGACCATATCTCAGCCTGAGCAAACTGTTGTTGAAGAGGATTCCGCAAATAGTTTCAAGGTGTGATACGAGGCTGTGTCAAGAAACACTATCTTATCTGATCTCCACTCCACCTTCTGCCTTACCGCATGCGTTTGTCGCGATCCGGTCCAATCAGGGGGCAGAGTATATCAACCGATTTACGCCAACGCTGCTGACACACCTCCGTCCAACCTCCTCTCTCAACTCATCTATCCACCACCTTGCCTCCCATCATCAACACCTCACTTCCCCTCAAACTCCCTCCCACAACACTCACCAAAGCCGTCACCATCGCCTTCGACACCCATCCGCTTAGAAACTAAGAACACGAGGCATCGGGGAAACTATCTGGAAGGAAGGAAAAGGTAGTCAGGGGAAGAGAGAAAAAGGGAGCAAAAAAAAAAATATACAAAAAAGTGAGCGGAACCTCATCGTATTGACGGGGCCGTCTCCTCCTACCACTGCGGAAAGAGGTGGAAGGGAAAAAGAAAATAGGACAAAGAGGGCCTTCTCTTTCTTTCCTTTCCTTTTCTTTAGTGACTCGCGAGAGCCTTCTCGTCGTCGTCTCTTCTCTTCTCTTTTTTTTTTTTTTTTTTCATTTTCATTTTTCTTGTCGTGAGAAATACGGTAGTTAGAGAGATTTGCACACGCACACACAAAACTTTGCCCTGAAGCCTAGAAAAGGAGTTTACAGAGAGGACAAGGACGAAAAAAGGGTTTTTTTATTTTTTACCGTGCTTACGTTTTACTCACATTCTTCCGCTGCGCACACCTTCTATTCTCTCCCTTCCCATCCACTCTCTATCATTCTCTATACATCTCCTTTTTACAGCCTCCCCACTCCCCTTTTTCATCGCCATCATGTCTTCAACACAACTTTCTTCAGAGGAGATAGCCGAGGATTATAGATCCTCTTTGGAAGATCTAGCCTTCAACTCAAGATATGAGATCAGCAATTTGACGGTTATCGCGAAAGAAAATATACACGCTGCACAGGCAATAGCTAGAACTATCGAAGAACATATCGCCAAAGTAAGCGCCCCCGATTCCTTTTCGTTTCCGGTATATCTATATATATACCCTGTATAATCACCCCCACCCTCACGTCTACGCATCGAATTCCCCGGCTTTTGGTTGGTAATCACATGTATCTTTTGAAATCCATTAGAGAAAAAGCCTTAGCCGTGAGAAGTTTGCAGGCGCATAACCATACTATTGCCACTCGAACAGCTGCTGATCCTTATAGACTTCACCTAACAGGAAACTCCCTGCTTTGTATTTGCTGGACTCAGTTGCTAAAAATGTTGGAACACCTTACACACTCTTCTTCCAACGAGATCTCTACTCGACGTTTATGAATGCCTACTCAAAGGTTGAGCCTTCTGTACGACGGAAGTTAGAGGAGATGCTTCACACATGGAAACAACCGGTCCCCAATTCTTCATCAAGCAATCCCGTCTTTTCTTCTGAGGTAACACGCAAAATAGACAATGCTCTTATTAAAGCCAGAACCGCTGCTCTCCAACATCAACAGAAGCAGATGAAACAACAGAGTCAGGATCCAAAGGCTTACAATAGATCTATTGCTACACCACCACCACAACTGCACCCACAATACAAAAGCACACCACCGCCTGCGGCCAACGGCCCTTCGCAGTATATGAACGGGCAAAGCTATGACTACGGGAACAATGGTCAAGGTGTCTATGGCAGAAATACGGTTGGTTACAGGAGAGAATATCCCATGGTTCACCCATATGCTCATATACTGCAGGCCGTGCTGAGCCAACCTGCCCCGGCAAACCCTCCGGGGATGTCGGCGCCGTTCTCACAGCAGCCTTCTGCTCATTCGGCTGGGTATTCAAGTGTCGATACTCTTCTCGGCGATATATCTGGTCTTATTGAGGTTTCGCAGAAGAGGTTCGCAGAGGATCCGCTTAATCAAGAGATACAGAAGAGGTTAAAGGCTTTGCTCGATTTGAAGGCTATTCTACAGACGCAACAGCTCCCCCCAGCTCAACTTGCGTTGGTCAGAGAACAGGTGACGAGATTAGCTAACCCAACACCTCCCCCTGCTATAACTATAGCTTCTCCTCCGCCTCCGCCTCCACCGGCAATACAACTGCCATTCTCGAAGCAGGACCTAGCAGCATTGTTGGCGACTGCCACTCAAAATCAGCCTTTAGTTGTTCCTCCCATCCCTCTACCACCTCCACCGGCCCCACCGGCCCCACCAGCTCCACCAGCGCTGTTACCCTCAGCCCTTCCTAACTTATTTGCACCTCCCGGCGATGCAGCTTCTCTATTTGCTTCCCTAAAAAAAGCAGGTTTGCTACCAGGATTGCCTCCTAACATTCCACTACCACCCCCGCCACCTCCCACTGGGCTGCCTCCATTCTTATTCCCAATACCGGGAAGTAGTTTTACACCACCTCCTCCAATTCCCCCGCAGATCCCAATACGGCAAGGTAAACTTGATTGGCGCTCAATAGACGTAGAAATGAATACTATGTCCCTTAAAATGTAGCCCCCCCAATATTGCTTTTCTACACACTCTCCTTTCCCTCCTTTCCCTCTCACTCTTTGCTTTTTAAAGATTGCGGGCCGCCACATATATATTATTATTACTCTTTGAGAGAAAGAGATATACTTCGTAGAAAAGAAGCATGCTGATTGATTGTGAAAATTTTATTTGTTACAATGTGATTATAGACCACGGCCGCACCTCTTACCTTTACTCAACGAGGCACTCCCGAACCAGTGTAGTTCATGTGCGCGAAGATTTGCCGATTCGGAAGCGGGGAAAAAAGAGAAGGCCTCACATCTCGACTGGCATTTCCGTGTACACCAGCGGATGGCGGAGAGCGTGAAGCGCGGTCAGAATAGGAGTTGGTATCTTGGAGAAGAGGTAAATGACCCCCCGAACCCGAAACCCGACACAATATCCCCCATTTCAAATATCAAATTTCAATATCAAAGACACATACACATACGTGCTCTTTTTCAATCCAACTGTGAAACCAAAAGCATAATTAGAGAACCCCCTCACTAACATACGACCCTCGTGATGAAGGAATGGATCAAATCACGCGATGATGGCGAGGACTCCTCCTCTCTAGCACCCAACCCAAATAGCCACTCCAACAACGGCAATAATGCCATCGGCGTCTCATCATCATCCTCCGACCCAAATTCGTCCTCGAACAACCCCGATCCCAAAGACCAATACGTCATCATCTCCGACCCATCCAAGACCCGCGCTGTATGCCCCATCTGCCAAGAGGAACTGAAGTACGAGTGGCACGACGAGAGCGAGGAATTTGTCTTTATGGACGCGAAGCAGGTCGGCGCCAGGATTTACCATGCCAGCTGCCATGCGGAGGCTAGCAAGGATACCGCCGCCGGGAATTTAAGCCGTGGGACAACCCCACCCGACAGTGGGTCTGGGGGGAAGAGGAAGGCTGAGGTATGTTCTGCCCACCAATACCTTAATACCTTCTGCACATGTGGCGCTGACCAGTTCAATAGGGAGATTCTGGCGGGCCGAGAGTTAAGGTAAAGCGGGAAGTGCACATATGAAGTATGAAACGAAACGTTGGGGAAAGTAATATAGTCTCTTTTTTTTTTCCTTTCTTTTCCTCCACTTCTTACTATACTTTCTCGTTGGCCCTTTTTTTTTCCTCTTTCTCTGCCCTGACAGCTTTACCACCATATCTTTGTCAGATTTGGATTTGGATTTCACCATGTTCGTTTTTTTCTTCCGCGTTTACGTCTGCTACCTGTTGCAATGGGTAATTTCCTTTACGGCCTCTTCGTTGTATAGGCGTTGCGGGTATGTGGGTGGCTGTGGTTAGGTCTCTCTAGGGTGGGTGACTCTGTGGATGGATGGATGAATAGATGAGTAGGGCTGGTGGTGATGTCGGGGAAGTAGGGCGGTACAGAAAGGGGAAAACGGTGGGATGGCATTGGAAAACGGGGGTCGGTTTGTGATACTTGTACAGTAGTTTCTCTTTTAAGTTAGTCTTTACTTTTTTCTCTTTATTTCTCGCTCAAAAAACCTTTAAATTTCTGTTCTAGTCGTTGGTTTTCATCGTTTGCTCTAATGAGATGTTTTTCGAGATTATTATTGCTAGCTGGTCGATATTGTGAGGTTGGATTCAATAGGTTGCGAGTGATAGTACGTGACAACCTAGATTTATGAGGGGGGGAAGTATGGAAGCAGGTAAGGAGGAAGGAAGGAAGTATCGCGAATTACCATAGCAATCAACTGAATTTTTATGTTTCTAGTTTTAATCGACAACTGTCTATTCTAATAGAGCTCATTCGTTCACTGCTCTTTCAATCGTGACATCCAAAGGTTACTTCTGGGGGAGCGAATAAACAACCTACCCAGTACCGTAAACTAAAGCGAAGTAGGGTGACTACGGCATTGTGATTTACGATAGCCAGCCATGCACTCCCCCATTGCGCTTCACCATCTGTGCCTCAGGCTTCCAACCCACGAGAGGATAGGCCGGTGGGAAACACGCGGTTCGGTCTCGACGCATAAAACCTAACGACATGTCCCGCCACTGAGGAAAGAGGGGGGGATAAGCTTACCCGATCGTATAATACCATAATACGCCGGATCATAGTCCTTTCCCTTTCACTTCCAGACATCCGACAAAGCATCGAATAATATCCGTCGGATACACCGCCACAAAAAAAAAACCGCCACACACCGCCACAAAAACCAGCAACGTCGCC